>JAXCEF010000034.1:0-236201 GCA_037178605.1 Colletotrichum euphorbiae | reverse complement strand
GAACTTTAGTATAGATAGTCTAATAGTATTATTAGTTTATATACTAATAATACTAAAATAGCTATTTTTAGCTATTAAAGAGATTAATAGGTATAGATTAAAAGATAATTAGTCTTTCTTAAGCTTCTTTCTATAGTAGTTGCTATATATAGCCTACTAATAGGTGCTAGCTTCCATAATACTATATAATAGTTTAATAATCCTTATAATGCGGTTTTTAAGGTATTTATTATAAATCTCCTTTAGTAGGTCTATAAAAAACACCTATTAAGCTTTATTTATAATTAGATATATACTTATATAATATTGTAGAGCTATAATATATAGCCCTCTTTTATAAGCAATAGGGCGATAGTAAGAAGGAGTTACTAGCTAGTCTGCTATATTGTGGGGGATTAGGTAAGTATAGAGGCTTTTTTATTATTATTATAGCTCTAAATAATAAGTCTCGACTTCTTATAGAGCTAATTAATGCCCTTGCTCTTTACCTTGTGGACTATATATAACTTAAAGATATAATACTAGCTATAGGTTATAGCATTATATAGAATAATTTTAAATATACTATGCTTCTAAAGCGTAGTTATCTCTATAGTTAATAAGGCTAAAAAAGGGTATCTAGGTATTTTAATAATTCTATCTTTACATAGTTATATAGTGAGGTTATAATCTATTTGCTCCTTTATAGTTAAAAACGTTATAGTATGACTAATTTTATTAATAAGTACTTAGATAGTAGTAGCTATAAAAGTAGCTATTATAGGCCTTTATTCTACTCTTTTTTCTACTACTTATGCACTTCTATATATTAGGCTTGCTCGCGATATTTCTTAGACTTATTCTTCCTTATGTGGGTAGCTTTAGCGGCGCGGGATTAGGCCTGTGAGTCTCTCTAGTAGTAGTATATTAGGACCTCTGTCGTTATTTAGTCCCGTTATCTATTTAGTATTTAGGTCTGGGGGAGGCGGCATAGCCTCATTAGCTTAGTGCTATAGGCAGATAACTATTAATTAGAACGTCTGGGGCCTATGGGGTAGGTTAAGAGTATAGGTCTCACTATAAATAGCGAGGAGCTTATATAAGCCCTACTAGCCCTTCTTTTCGCAGTAGACCTAGATAAATAATAGTAGTAGCAGCTAAAGGAGCGGCGCTATATCTAAGCCGTTATAGGCAGTAAGGGCGTCTATAACTTAGTAGGAGGCCTAGTGCTTCTAGAGGTTCTCTATTGCCCTCTATATAGCAGCGGCTTGTTGCTAGAGATCTAGAGATAGGAGAAAATTATTATTAATCTGGGGGTAGGTACTAAAAATAAGTAGTATAGGCACTAGGCTATTAGGTCTTATAGTATTACTAATAGTCCTAATAGCTATTTAAAAAATAATCTTATAGTTTATATTAGGTAGGTTTTTATAGATAATTATATATATTCTCTATAGTATAGCATAATATTACTTAACCTTATCAATAGAGTTATAAGCCTTAATTAGTACTTTAGTAGTAGTTATTAAAAGCGCTTAAAGGGTACTTTACTACTCTAACAAAGTAAAGTTAGTATTAGTATTAGTAATAGTAATATTTAGTAGCCTGAAGTAGATATAGATCTAGTATTATTTAAAGGCATTAAGTATTATAGTTATAGATAAATTCTTTAGGAATTTAGCTATATTAAATGCAATTATAGTATTAATAATATAGAGTATTAGGCGCCTTTTGAGATAGATAATATTAATAACTATAGTATAGTTAAAGTTATAGTTATCTCTAATTGTGAATTTGAATCAATTTGGTGCCCCTGCATTGAGTTAGTAGCGTTTGCAAAACTTCATGAGATATTTAAGTAGGCTTAATTTAACTTAGTAACTAGCTTACTAAAGGACTTTATGAAGTTAGTAGACTAATAGGTAGCTAAAATATTAATAGAGTCTTTATAATTTAGTCTCTATAAGGTTATTATAGGCTAAAACCTTTTCTATCTCTAATAATAGCTATAGGTAACCCCATTTATATATAATAGGCATAATAAAGTTACCCTACTGCAAGTAGTTTTCAAGGTTATTAAAGCATATACCTAACTTATCTATATCTACTAGATAGAGCAAGAAGGGGGTATTTATAGATACTATATAGAAGATTATATCCCCAAATAGTATAGGGATAGTTATTATCCCTATTAAGCTAATAGCTCCTCCTAGCCTAAACCTTATGCTTGCCCCCTTTACTATTATAGGGTTGATTGTGATATTAGGTATAATCCTCTTAAGTACCTCAAATTAGCCCTTACTAGCTAATAAAGATCCTGCCGCTCCCATATTGGGGATAATACCTTAGAAGGTCTCTAAAGAGTATCTTTCTTTAAGCATAAATAATTTAATAGGTATAAGCTTAGCTAATTCTTTGAATAGATCTGAATACGTAATAGTGTAGTAGGCTGCTTAATTAAGTAATAGCCTTAAGATAGTCTTCTTATCCACAATAGGGACTAAATTAGTGCCCTAGTTACTATTTAGGTCTGCGAATTAGGTGAAGAACGTGTTGTGCTACTTCTCTTTAGAGTCGCTATTATTATGGTAGTCTCTATTCTTACTAAGTAATTAGAAATATATCTCAATCTCTTTATCCTCATTATTATTTGCTACTAAATTATTATTTATCCCTTCTATAGCCCCCTCATAATAAGCTAGGAACTATTAGTAGGCTGCTTTTAACTTATTGAGGGCTTATAGGTTATATTACTATTATAAGTAGGCCTCATCCTTCTCTTTTTGCATATAGTTACTTAAATAGCATCTAGGTTCTTTATAAACATAGCATTTCATATCTTATTACTATTATTTTGGGCCGTTTTTATGATCTCTCCGTAGCTTAGGCCTTCTAAATCTATTATTTCAACCCTTGCTATTATATTTGCGGTCTATTTAGTATTATTTAGCGTGATATTAGCCCTATAGTAGTTAACTATTTATAAACGTTATTATATTACTAATAGCAACCTTGAGTTGCTTGCAGAGGCCTTTAAAGGTCTTTGATAGGTTTGTGGTCGCCTGTTTATACTTCTTGATCCCTCGGCAGCCTCAAAGGAGTTAATTATATAGTATCTTATCGCTTTATTAGGCTTTACTAAGCGCTAGCTAAGTTCATATGAGGGTATTAATTAGGGTATCTAAGGCCTCTAATGTGGACTTTGAGGGATAGTCTATTATAATTAAGATAAGAGTAATATTATTCTATATTATAAGATAGGCTCAAGTAGACTCTTTAGTCTTAAAGCGTCCCTTAAGCCTATTAATAATTTAGGTACTATTTAAATGAGGCTATAGGTAGTAAAGTCTCTTATAATAGTATTTTAGCGCCTTTCTCTTAAGTATTATCAGGAAGGCTGCTAGGGTTTAGTTCTTTATAATACCTATCTTTTTATAAGTATCTTAAAAAATCTATAGTTTTAGCTTAAGAATATCTATACCTTTACTACTATACTTTATCTCATTAGTATATATCTTAGCTAGGTCTGCGATTTAGCGCGATAATAGGTGGGTGCTATTTTCTTTTGGCTTTTAGCGGTCCTCTTGCGGCCCTTCTGCAACCTCTCGTAGTCCTTTTACAACAGGCTGACTTATTAGTGGGGCTGGGCTAGTAGCTGCAGCTAATGCTCTTATTAGTATTATAATATTATTATTCTAGAAGTTAGTGATATTCCTACTGAACTCTTCCTTATCTCAGGTTTTTATAAATATGGTACTCCTTTTAATCTACTTATTTACTTCCCTAGCGGTCTAGAAGTAGAAGTTATCTATAGTCGCAATATCATATATATAGCTTATAATACTTAATCCATCTTAGATAATATAGATACTATTATCTATTAGATACTAATAAATCTTCCTTATAGTTACTAGGCTTACTTTCTAGAAAAACTTAATAGGTAGGCCTATAAAGTCCACTATAAACTCTATCTATAGGTCTTTACTAAAGAGCTTATCATATTTATAGGTCTCGATATAGTATAGGATCTTAGTAGTAACTTACTTTATTATAGTGTTTTTATTAAATCCAATATCTTAGCTCTAGTCCTCCTTATCTACTAGGGCCTTACTCTTTACTAGTATTAGTAGTTCTATAATAAGCTTAATTAGCTGTTAGCTTAGCGGTATTAGTAATATTAATATTACTAAAAACCCCTTAGAAGTACTTATTTATTGCTATTTAAGCGGTAGTGGGGGTAGTATTAGTATTAAGGGTTCTAGAGTTACTATTATATATAAATAAGGTGTAACTAATAATTTGGAGGATTAATTAGGTAGTTATATACTATTTCTTCTAGTGATTTCATCTCTAGCTCTTCTTATTCTTAGTGATAGGTATTAATAGGAGGTGGTGATAATAATAGGTGGTCCTTATATAAAGTAGAGGCTTATAATATAAAGTTAACGTTATTTCATTATTATTTAATATCTCTACTAGCTAGGTATTACGTTATATATTAAATAATGCGCTATTTGAGGCTTAAGTTATCTTATTTTACTCTAACTTATATCTCCAGGTTAAATTAATATGCTCTTCTTTTTGTGATGTGAGGGTTTCAGGAGAGTTAATTATTATGTGAAAGTTAACTATTGAGGTATTAGTAGACCTCTTTTATAGTTATCTTCCTACTTGAGAGTCTCGTGGTAGTAGTATTAATAATAGTGAGAGTTGCGTAATAGATATAAGGATTAAATTGAGTAGTTAGCTTATATATCTAACTACTTATAGTCTATTAATTAATCTATGTAGTATCAAAGAGCTACTAGTTATAATTATTAAATGGATTTAATATGCAAATTGATCATAGACTAGTAGAGCTTTTATCTCTTTGAGTGGTAACCTTGCTAATCTGCGGTTTTATGGTATAGCTGAAGTGGTATAATAGTGAAGTTAACTACTAATTAGTGTTAGTTTGCATATGGGGTGAGTAATAGTACGCGCGCGTAGCCCTAATATATATTATTTATATTAAAGCTATTCTAAAGTGCGAGTATATGTGTAAGAGTCTAAGATATAAATAGCTACGTGAGTAGTGGTGTTGTGCTATATTGGGCCTGCGAATATGGTCACGTGACGTACGCACGTACGTACGATATTGTATCTCGCAGAGTGCCTATCCTGCTACTCTATAGGTTATGGGGTTATTTGCGACATAAAGTTTAGTGGAAACTATAGTATATATATATATTAATCTTTTGATAGCTTTCTAGCACTTTAGATCTAAGTAATTTATATGTAATATATACACTTATTAATATCTAAATTCTCTCTCTATTTAAATAATATGTAATAAACCTGAAAAGTTACTCTTATATACTATTCTTTACTAGAATTTTATTTATACTATACTAGAACCTTTTCTACTTCTCTTACTACTTTTATAGCTATGCTAGTAGAAATTAAGCTTAAAAGCTTATTACTAGTTCTTCTATTTCGCTATCTTTAGATCTAGTAAACTTCTTATTTCTTAGCGCTTAAGAGAAGGCTAGTAATAAGAAAGAATATAGCTATATTAATATAGCTTATTATGAAAAATATTTTTTAAAGTTAAAGAGTAAATCAAATAAAATATCTATTTCCAAAGTTACTTAAGGAGATAATAAGAGAAGATCTCTTCTAAGTTATTAAGGGGTTTTTAGAGAGCGTTTAGAAAGTAGAATAACTGTGGTTCTCTAATCTCTCTAGAAGAAGAGATAGGTTTTCTATTTATAGCTCTGAAGCTACTAAAATGAAGGAGATATAAAATAAAGCCTAATTAAATCAAACGTATGAGTGTTTTCAAGTATAATATTAGATGGATTCTTTTTTTATTTTCTCTTAAATTAATAATCTTTTAATTAGAGAAACAAAGAATAAATTATAAACTTAAAGGTTTATAGTTGAAATTATTTAGTACGTTTGATAACCTAGAGGTATTTAATACTTAAGTAGATTATAATTAGGAGGAAGATATTGAATTTAACTAATAGGTAAAGTCTTCAAGTAAGCTAGGGTGTTTATTAGAGGCTTTATTTAAGATAGAACAGGGCTTATTATTTATATATAGAAGGTTATTACCTATATTAGAGGTATATAGACTAAAAGTTGAAATACAACGCAATAAATAATAGAAATACTAATAATTAATATTTTTATAATTATTATACTCAGAATAGTGAGAATATTTATTTTCTAAATAATATAGTACTATAGTAGTAAGAAATAAGCAAAGAGAATATTTAGTATAATATTGATTATTCTTATATATAAGCATATCTACTTATGTGAGTAAAACCCCTAAGTAAGAGAGGAACGAACGTAGGAGGCTGCGCTAGCCCCACTCTGCTCAAGCTGAGGGGTACCTAGGCATATGAAGTTTGGACGTAAAGAGATCTCTCGACACAGCTACCTATGCGTAGAAGCATGATCACAGTTGCTTAGGTCGAGGCCTACGTACTAGCAGCATTAGTGCGGATTGGCTTTGCCCGCACCGGGCCCTACTCGCGTCGAATCCCTTTTTTTTTCCATGTGCACGACCGGGCTTGTAAGTCGTCGGCGTCACCACATGTAGCTTATCTCCCGGCCCCATGCCTCCGGTTCTTTCCCGTTTGGGATTCTCTCTCGGGTCGGAAGCAGCACGGCTTAGAGTTTTTACTTCTTGGTGGGTGCTGTGTGTTGCCGGGGGTCCGGAGCCGTGTCGTTGGGCCACCCTTCCCCCGAGGTTTGAGACCGCGGGCCTTGATCTCGTGCGAGGTGTGTATGTTGTGAGGCTAGGTTTGTATTGGACAGGACGGGCCGTAGCTTGCTCGGAGCGTTTGGCAGTCAGCAAATGATAGTTGCCGCTGCTACTCTGTACGCATGTGGTTTGTATCGACAAAGTTTTGGAGGCTAACGAGTGGTCTTTTGGAGGAGGGTGCTCGTGATGGTTGACGTCTTCCGTAGGTTTTTTTTTCGGTAGGCGGGAGGCTTCAGAATGTGAGGGTCAGCAATTGAGAATGCGATTCGACGACAAGGTTGAAGGATGCTAACGTCAAATGGCCCAGTCCCGCAAGCATCGTGATGATGTTGAGCTGGGCCCCGGACTATATCAAACATATCTTTGCGTCTGGGACGTCAGTTCCCTTGTTATCATGCCTACGACTAAGGATCAACGTACAATTTTTTGAATCGGATTTAATGGAGCAGAGCAGTAAGAGTTGGAATCCCGTAGCAAAAGTCATCAGTTTGCCCTCTACGGCATTCATCCAGAATTAGCTCTGTACATTATGAACGACTCATCCGAAGCGGCATGTGAGCCCATGCTTTGGTTTAAAATATGAGCCAGGTTGGCTATACAGTCATAACGTTCTTAAAGAAAAGCGCATGCCTTGCTACATATCTTTTCAAATCACATCTTGTGACATCCACTCTTCGGTGCGTGGCTCACCCTCAACACCGCTATCGGCCTGTTCTCCTTATCTCATGTCTCGAAAGCTGCAGCTGACTAACTATGAAACTGAATGCTCGCAGAAGAATAGATGACGAAAACTGGGATCGCTCAGACTGGGTGATTTTTCAATGTTCTTCTTGGGCAAGTAAGAGTGGGATATTGCGATAGAGAACCCCCAAGATTTGCGCATTGAGTTAATGAGGCCCTCAGGACGGTGCGATCTATGTATCATAACACGTTTGCGTGCAGTTCGTCGACTGTTCAAGTTGAATGTTCTTGGAACCATTGTTGCCGCGATATCTCTCTTGAAGGACAAAGCTTCCCTGTGAAGGCCGGCAAAGCATCTGTTGAGACCGCCTCCTATTACTGACATGGAGGAAATAACAGAAGCCAAGTAAACATAGATAGCCCGTTGTGCCTCGGCCGCCCTCGGTATGAACGCGCACACGTTGCCATGATGTGGGGAGTCGCAAGTACTCTGAAATCTCAAGAGGTATGGCCAGACTGTTGCCGAGGCGTTGAGCTTCTTGCGTCGGAGAAACTTGTCGACGGGAGGTACTAAGACGTCGAAATCTGCTTTCTGATCTTCGATTTCGTTACTTTCACGTGTGCCTGTGTTTTGAAGGTTGAAACACTGCCATACGGAGAACGGCAGAGATGCTGTTACAGCTTTGCAGTCGAATGATATACTTGCCCTCGTCATGTGCTCGTCGCTGGCGTCTCGACCTGTGTTATGTGGCACTCGCATTACCAAGTTTTCCGCGACGCATTCTTGACTCTGAATGTTCACGTGAATGCTTCTCGGAACATTTTGCACCTACCTCACCTGGCTATATGCAACAACGTCTTTGCTATAATCTGAGCTGGGAATATCAAACTATCTTTTCAGTGGCTCCTTAAGCGGTCACATCCGGATAATGGATCAATAGATCATCAAATGAATAGGATGCGATGATTGACGTCGACGGCACCCGGCTGGTGATCAAGGCCATGGA
The DNA here is from genome assembly GCA_037178605.1 of Colletotrichum euphorbiae. Taxonomy (NCBI): domain Eukaryota; kingdom Fungi; phylum Ascomycota; class Sordariomycetes; order Glomerellales; family Glomerellaceae; genus Colletotrichum; species Colletotrichum euphorbiae. The sequence goes on along the minus strand of JAXCEF010000034.1, from coordinate 227,777 downwards.
CATGAAATACGTGCTTTCCCACTCCATGGCGCCTAACATCGACCCAAGCTGGGCATGACAAAATGTAGAACCAATGAGAGAGCCTCTTGCACAGATACGCGTAAGGTGTCGACTATCTTTCCTCACAAACCAGTCGAGGCGGTTTTTGATAGCTAAGAATTTCCTGCCTGCGAACAACTCGGTGGATGGATCAAGCCATAGACCACCGTGATCTTCTCCGAGAGATCTTGTGGAGATCAAATGATTGACAGAGAAGATAAGAACAAAGATCTCATATCGTTATGGACCCCTAACATGCCACAGCCTCAAGTTCATCAGTGCCTCGACTGGTGGATATCAATCTTTTCCAGTCACCGGATTCCTCATTTCCAAAATAACATCTCTCGCTGGGAGCTGGAGCCATTGTTCTGCTCAGAACCCCATGCGAAACAGTTTCAAGGCCTCTTTTGGCATTGGACGTATTTCGGCTTTCAGCGCGGTTGACGGAGTTTTGCACCGACATTTGCACCGGCTTCTTCATGCTCAGCTACCTGTCAAGCGGGGAGACTTGACGTTAAGGACCACCCTGAATAGCCATGGTTTCTGCGATGTCTCGAGGGAAAGAACTTCGAAGCGGGGGTTGAAGCTGTGTAGGTATGACCCAGCCATGTAACCCTTCCAGAACAAAAGTTATTCACCCCTTTCCCCGAGTTTGCACATTTTCGAGAGGTATATATATATGAGACAACAATTCTCAACTACATACCAGTAAATCCAAGGCGACATGGCAGAGCATTCACTTCAAGTGGTATGGGGCCGCATTGGGGTGGCTGCGAAGAAAAGTATCACAGAAACCGAGGGCGGGGCGCTTCAATCGGGTACATGCTTGATGATTCCAATCCGAAGTAATTGCATTAGGATTTTGGTTTCTGACGTCTAGTACTCATATCCCGTATCTAATTGGAGATGTGTTGTTTCTTAAGAACGTCTTGGCTCTGTTATGGCCTTTGGTAAGGGAAAATATTGACGGATTATGATTGATAACTATGTTTGTTGCTTGCTTTTGATCTCTGTTATGAGCTTCTCGCAGTTTGGCGTTGGAACCGAGTAGGCCCGCAAGCTGACGATATTTCAATGGAACTCGAAGCTCTACCTGGCTAACTAAAATGCTGCTTCTGAGTTCGAACTTGACCCCGCACTTACTATCACAGAAAGAGGATTGTATCTTCGTTGAACCAAATTGGAGGTCGAGGGAAGAACTACTTGACTCGGCTTCAACTCCGCTCTAGAGATCGTCAGCATGTAGCGATCCTCTACCGTGTTCACTGCTCATGTCGAGTTCCCGCCCTTCCTCGATGACAACATGGAAGCTTGGCATGATATGGAAGTCTTGATAGGCCGCGCGGACCTTATGAATACGACCAGAGTTGAGAATGTGGATTCGCCAGGTTGGCGAAGAGAAGATGGTTGAGACGTCCAGGCCGAGCACAATGATGGCGAAGCAGTCGCAGTGTTTACATAAGCGAGTTGAGTATCCAGTGAGTAGGGCCTGTACTGCCTGCGTGGAGGTCTCCGTCTGGTCCTGCCGAGCGGGAGTCTCGGTCCTGTTTACTGGGGCCACGAAGAAGTGAAAACTTGAGATACATTCGGAATCCCAATTTCTATAGGGGGAACGGACCGTTGGCAGCGAGAAATAGAGACGAGTGAGGACAGGTTCCTTCTGCCCATCATATTCCGCTCTCAATGTTCATCAGCTGCCAAGGACAGGGTTTACTGGTTTAGGAGAAGGTGTAGTGAATAACATCTGTTACGTTACATAATAACAGTACCCAATAAGAGGAGTGATGAATACGTCTTTTGCAGCACCCGGTCCGTCAAACTCATCCATCACGTTGTACCACTCGGACCGGAAACATCACTGGACCACAAAGTATCTCCGCATCAGCATCGCCTTGGTCAGCGGAACACACTCCGCCAAGGAAAAAAAAGAAAAAAAAACTTGCAGACACACTCTCTTTCTCTTCCCCTCCCCCGAATGCAGAAAACCCAACTCGCTCACGGTGATGCCGATGATGACGACCTCATGGGAACAGGAGGCGGTGTCGCAAAGGGCCAAAGACTGGGGACACGGCGACGACCGGGGGGGAAGAACCAGATGGGAAACGTCGCCCCCCTTTGTCTCCCCTGTTCGTTGTTGTTGGGAGGAACAGCCTGCCGCGGCATCTCGTGTGTCGCCTCACTGACACATCCCGTTCTGTCCCACGACGGCCAGGAAAAGAGAGGGGGAAACCCCCCAAAAAAAACAGTAAGCCACGATCTGGGTGAAGATCGGCCGGCGAAGCTGCAAGGCGCAGTGAACCACGGGGGCGTGGGATCGGCCCAGGGGGAGGGGGGGGTGGGGGTGGGTGCGAACGGCGTTATTTCGAGGATTGCAGACGGGAGAGCAGGAGGAGCAAGAAGAACCACGATGGGGGCCAAAGACATGAAAACGTCCGTAAGGAAAGAACCACCCCAAACCAGTAAAAGGCGTCATTGCAACGTCGATCTATTTCCCAAAGGGCGTTCCCGAAGCCCCGTTATCGAGTCACATACACTAAAGGGAGAGGAAGGAATCTTCGCGAGAACTTCCAAGAACGTCCGATGTAAGAATGAAAGACGCTCTTTTTGGGTGGAAGACAGGGCGTATTGCCCACGAGGTATGGGCAAGAATCGTATTTTACCGCGTTTGCGGAAGTGTCCCATCGAGAATTTCTCGATTCGGGCTCCCGCCTTGGCGTCCTGTCAACCCAAATAAGGTAATCTGTCACCAAAGAGCGGTGGAGGGGCCAAGGGAGCGGTGGCTGTGGGCTGGCGCGGTGTAGGTTTTTACTGGAACAGAGACGAGGTCACGTACGCATACGCACGTTGCGAGCAAACAGGTCGGTTGCAGGTATTTTTCTTTAGACAATTCCTTTTATTCGCTCCGCAGCAAAAGCACAACTACACATCCTGGTGATATTTTCTTGGTGAAAGGAAGGTCATTAAACCACATGGCTCATCATATAGGCGCAATTGCCAAAAGTTCATAAGTTGGAAGTAGGGGTGTTGTCATGGGTAGACAAGGAAAGGATAAGTAAGAGAAAGGATGGCGAAGGAAACAGCCCATAAAAGCACAGCTCACATTTGCCGCGTGACCATGGATGAGCAAGCATTGCACAAAAAAAGGATGCCGGATGAAGAAAGAATTAGTCAAAGGAAGAGAAAAAGAGTCATTAGTCATAACCAGTGGGAAAACAGCATGCCCAAATCATTCGTGTTAGACTTTGCCAGCGAGGTAGATGATGTTTTCCCTGACCGGAACCGTCAGGTCTCCTTGTCCGGTGTACACGTAGGCAACCGTGCTAGGCCAAACCTCGGGATGAGGTAGTGGCAGATCGATGACGTCGCCCGCGGTGATGTGGCCGGAGACAATGAGGGCAGCCAACACCGGCAGAGAGGATCGGGCGTATTGGAGATCTGGCGGTTGGGGTTAGCTTTGATTGTTCAATCTCTTTCTAAAGTAGAGGAATCCGCCTCGGGAAGGGAAGGCCGGCCTTAGGGGCTACGGCCTGAAAGGTTCAAGCCCGCAAACGTCACGGACGGGAGGGGATGGTGGCTAAACTTAGGTGAGACATTGGGGGCGCTACTTACGGATTGGCATGATGGATGCGCCACGCGACGGGGCTCGCGAGGATTCGGATTTGATGCCGCCGCGGGCGTAGGGCAGAGGGCTGTGTGCGCTGTGTGCGGCGCTGCTTGATCTCCTTCGTGCCATGCTCGGCCGGGGAGATGTAATATTGGGCAACGGAGACCCCGCGAGAGATGGGCGGCGGCGGGAGTCTGTAGGCGGGGAGTTCGGAAGCGGGTCCGGAACCGTGGAACGCAATTGCTCGATATCAAATGTGCGCTGGATGAGGAACGGTTTGCGTTCCAGAGCACGGGGACGCACGCGAGCTCGGATTACGGTCTGGTGGGAGGGGATTGTAGGCGTACTTGGCATGCGTGTTGGGGAGGAGTCGCCGGCCGAGCTGTCTGAGTTTGTGCTTGCGTTGGAATCTCTGCGGAGCGACACAGCCTGGACGAAAACGTCGGAGGTTTTGGCGTCGCCAAGATAGACGTGGCCCCACGCGCGCAACTGCTCGAGATGGTGACGTTTCTCGGCGTCCTTGGATCTGGCGAGGAAGTTGGCGTTGGGAACGGATTGGCGGCGCTTTGCTTCCTCTCCCAGGCCGGCGAGGAGCATTGATCGGTTTTCGGCGGCGAGGGTCTGGCGACGGTTACCGCTGGACATCGGCGGTGAGACCGGTGTCACCGGGGGAGGTGGCCGACGAGGACTGATCTGAGCGGCCGAGTACAGTCTTCCATCGGCGGCGGAGTGCTCTGCAAGATGAGACAGAGGCCTCGGGCGAGGAGCGGACCTTTGCGGGCTGAGCTGGAGGTCGGTGCGTTGTGCTTGACGGATTCTCTGCCCGAGGCGGTCGACCATGGCCCGTTCATGTTGTCTCATAGAACCATCGTTGGACGGGAATACCGGGGTAGGCAAACTTTTGGGAGACCGGTCAGATGGGCTGAAGTAGGAAGCGCTCGCCGAACGAGCCGCCGATGAGCGAGGAAAGCCACCCATATTGTATTGAGGAGTCCACAGGGGATGAAGGTTGGGACGATGAGGATTCTCAATAGGAGTCGCCATGGTGGTTGTCGTGGTGACGATGCTGAATAACTATGCAAACTTGCGTTCGACACTCTAGGTAGGTGAAGCGTCCACTCGAGCTTGTGGTAACAATGATTGAAACAAGAAATCGGTGTGTGCAACCGGTTATAGGGCGGTAATAGAAGCTAGACTCTGGACCGGTAAGAATTGTCAAGGGAGACGAGCTTTCTTATGTCTGTGGGGGTTGGAGAGGAGGTGAAGGGAATTAATATCTAAACCGATCGGTCACCTTTTTGGCCCGTCTGCCTTCTTTCTTTTGCGCCAGACAGTACGAAGAGAGAAGAAAAAAGACTTCTCTACGCCAACTGCCGGGGAAGGGAAATGAAAGGATTGGTAAGGCCTCTCAAAGGACACCGCTAGAAAGGACTCCAACCTTGATACGAAGGAAGAGAGACATACTGACAGCGAACGAAGAAGGTAGACTTGGGAAGAAAGAGGGCGTGGGAAGAGAGAGGCCAGAGCTCCCGGCCGCAAAAGTCCTGCCACACCTTCTTTGGGGGTGAGGGACGTGGAGGAGGAGGCTTGTTTCCTCGACAGGCGTCAGTGGAGTGTAATTGGGGAGGAATATCGAAATGCAGTCGTCAACTCTCCCATGCGACAATGGGCGGTTGCGGACGACGACCTTGAACCATGTCACCGCACGCGAGAACAAAGGAGAGGAGCTAAGCGGCTTGTGGGTTGTCGCAGCAAACTCTCAAGGGTTGCTGGTTGCTGGTTGCTGGTTGCTGGCTGCTGTGTATAGTGCTCCGAGGATGGGCTGGGGTTGAATTTCTGCATCTGTCCGCAGGGGAGAACAAAGAAAGGGTGGCTTGTCTGGGCCTTGATTCGTCATGTTTTTGGTAGAGCGCACTTTCGCCTATCGTGTTGGGCTTTTCCTGCCCCATCAACTTGAAGGGAAAGAGGAAGAAGAGATGTGTGCTTGCTGATCGGGCTTTGACAGATGCGGACGAATGGGAAAGCATTCTTTGATAATCCTCTCGGTCGGCCTTCTTCTTTCTTGCTGCGTCTGGGGTTGCCAGCGGCTCAGAGCAATCAACAGAAAGAGAGGTCGCGACGGCCGAAAAATGATCACGGCCACCACGGCGACGACGACCTTATTGAAGCTGGCGGGGTGCACTTGCACTTCCACTTGCATCTGCCATTGGCGCCAGCAGCTTGGTGTGGCTGTATCCGAATCCGGCAGGTACCTTAAGCTTATAGCTCTGGGTCGTAAATAGCTGTCTTCAGTTGCCGGAGTGAGGCCGATGAGACGACAAATGCGGGAAGGATTGGTGTGGAGGCGGGAGAGCACACCAGCAACGGTGTTGGTTCATGAGAAAAGTCTCGGTCTCAGTCTCAGTCTTAGTCTCAGTCTCCGTCTCCGAATGACAGTATGGTGGTGTGTCTCGGTTGGATTCGTTCATGATGGCGAAATGAGGGAAACGGCGTGACAAGACCATGCCAAGCAACAGCTCCAGCGATGGATATCTGATCTCTGTTGACAAACCGATTGCTTTGAATGCTGAAACGTTGTCGTCGTCTTGTCTGAGAACGCGTAGCTGCGGGATGAGACACCAAGTGGGAAATGTCTCCGTTGTCGATCTGACGGTCTTCTGCCTCTCCGATGATCTTGGCCATGATGTTGGCCACCTTCAGACATGTCTGGCCCCTGCTCTCCGGGAAAGCTGCTTGATAAGATAGATTCCTTTGTTGACCAGCGGGAGGGCACGGAGGAATTTCAGCGTCAGGTTAGGCTTCCTAGAACCCCGTGCCTCCGAGAGCATCCCGGAGCGGACCCGCACCGTGTTCTCCTCCGAAGCTTCTCATTGGTCAGAATACCTCAGCTTGCTAAGGTAGGTCACTACCTAAGAAGGAGCTCACTGAGGGGGGGAGACCCTTGGAAATGGCATCTGCCACCTGAAAGAGTTGGGAGCTTGGACCAGCAGCTTGGACCACCGCCCCCTTGTATAGAGAGTGTCTTCATCTGGAATTCTTTCGGCCGAAGGTCCTGTGACGTTGCAGTTGGACACATCGTCAACTTTGTCCAACCCAAAGCCTCCATTGCCTACCATTACCCTTTACCTGTCCTTTGGGGCGCGGCCAAAGCAGACAGATCGACAGAAATGTCAAAGAAGTTGTTATAGAGGAACTCTTTTTGTGACTTTTTGCCGGCCGTCTCCTTGTTTCATATCAAAGATACCATCATCCTTTCGACCCCCCCCGGGGACCGTTCCACAAACATGTCTGCCGCAACGGCCGAAAGTTACAAAAAGCTGAAGGAGGACTTCGTATCCAACCTCTCCGGTGGCTCCGTCAGCGAAATCAACTACGTGACCGCAGTTGCACCCGTGCGTCCACCGTCTTTCTTCTCTCACCCCATGCCCCGGGACTGCCCTCCAAAACGCGCGCGCCAGTATCAAGGCAGAACAAACCAACAGCTAACCTGCAGTCTTCAGGTCGCAGTCCTACTCTGGTCCGTCCTGCAGTCCCGACAATCCTTCTTCAGACCATACACGCCTCTATCTGCAGCCGTCGACTACCTGCTCAATGTCAGCGCCATCCTTCTCTCAACAACCCTCTACGCCTCCTCCCCCTTGCTCCTGAACCTCTTGCTCCTCGCCCCGGCCGCCGTCGTCTACGCCTTCCCACCAAACAAACCCCGCAAGAAGCCCGCCGTTCCTCCCAATGCGAAGTCCAAGGCTGCCGGAAGGGGCTCGCTCTCCGTCCTCTCGGTCAAGCCCTTCCTGACGCACTACCGCGGCAGCATGATGGTCGTGACCTGCATCGCCATCCTGGCCGTCGACTTCCGCCTGTTCCCGCGCCGCTTCGCAAAGGTCGAGACGTGGGGCACCTCCTTGATGGACATTGGCGTCGGCTCGTTCGTATACAGCGCCGGTGTAATTGCTGCGCGCCCGGTCCTGAAGGAGCGCGCATCGGGTCGGACTACCCCGCTGGCCACGCGCCTGCTCGCCTCGATGCGCCACTCATTGCCGCTGCTTGGTCTGGGTGTAATTCGACTGCTCAGCGTCAAGGGGCTGGACTATGCCGAGCACGTCACCGAGTACGGCGTGCATTGGAACTTCTTCTTCACCCTGGGCCTGTTGCCCCCCTTCGTCGCACTGTTCCAGTCTGCGTTGAAGATCGTGCCGAGCTACGCTGCGCTGGCGATAATGTTGGGTGTCATGTATCAGTTTGTCCTCGAGAGCACGGATCTCAAGTCTTACATCCTGACCGCGCCGAGGACGGACCTGATTTCGAAGAACAGGGAGGGCATATTCAGCTTCATCGGCTACCTGGCCATCTTCCTGGCCGGACAAGACATGGGAATGTATATCCTGCCCCGAAGCGTCAGCCCGAAGAGCGACTCGACGCCAACGACACAGCGCAGGACTCTCATGATGATGATGACTATTTGGTCTGCCGCATGGACTGGGCTGTACTTCTTGAGCACGAATTACAGCTGGGGAGCTGGCCTCGGTGTGTCACGCCGTCTCGCGAATCTACCTTACATCCTATGGACGGCGGCCTTTAACTCGACACAGATCTTCGCGTACTGCGTTGTCGACACCATCTTCTTTCCTTCTTTCTATAACGCTACTGATGCGAAGGCAGAGAAGGAGGCCTACGAGACGGCGACAAGCCGGGTTTTCCGCGCTTACAACCGCAACGGCCTGTTCATATTTCTCATCGCCAACCTCCTCACTGGCTTGGTCAACATGACGGTGCCGACGCTTGACGTAGGGCCGCTTGCGACGACGGGCATCTTGGTCGCGTACAGCGGAGGTCTCACTGGTCTTGCACTGGGCCTCGACGCTTATGACATATCTATAAAGCTATAGACAGCCTGAGGTACATGTGTTTAAAGTGTAAATATGACGTCAAAAGATACCAATTTGAGTTGTGTAAATCTTTCTACCACATTGACTTCCATTCCCTCCGTTGTCTGAGGTATCAATTTAAGTCTATACTCATCTCCCTCACACTGCTCAAGCGTGGCCTGATGCAGAGAGTCACGACTTCGCCGCGGCTCCTGCATCCAGCTCGTTCGCATAGGCATCCTGGTTGACAGGAAGGAGGCTCAGAAGTTCTCAGCGTCTAGTTAGCCCGAAGATCCCGCGGACGACTGAGGAGGTCGGTCACTGGAACGGAATCGTCGGCAATCCGCAGCCGCGACATGTCCGCCTCATGCTGGGACAAAATCTTGGCCGAACGGTCCTATTGGAGAACTCTCTTCCCTTGCCCCAAGACTCCGCGATTGTCAAGAATTTTGCCGTCAAAAAGTCAGGCGCTCTTTCGTCACCGAGCGATGCGCGGTCTGCTCAAAGAAGATGAACGCCGTTTGGCCCCCCCCCCTCCCTCGCAAGTTATGAACGTTGTCGTCGCCTTTAGCCAGCCCGCTCGGTTCTCTCGAACCCGTCCACCGGCCCCGCTGGGTTTGGAATCTTTCTAGAAAACAAGGCAGGCAGGCAGGCAGGCAGGCGGGCAAGAGAGCCCGGGTCCCCAAGTCCCCGGTCAGTCGTGTTTTGTTTTTCCCTCTTTTTGGCTACCTATCGGACAACCCCGTTGGACGTCTGGCATTGGGTTTTCGGCGCTGGATGACAGGAATGCGACTACGGATTGCGTGTGTGCTTTCTCTTTCCTAGATCCTTTGGTTCCTCGGACAAGGTCCCGACATTTTTGGACTGGAGTTTCGCAAGCACACTGGGGGTCGTCCCTGGGTAGTTAGGGTAGCTTGAACTGGGCATCCCTAGTTTTCGAAGTCGACGTTGGGCTGCGGCTTGGTAAGGTATTTGCCGATGGGGCGGGGTGGGTAAGACGCGTCGCGACTTCGGCGATATTACGGAAATCTATGCGTGGGCTCGTCGATGGGGGGTTGTTGCAATGGATCATGGAGCAGCATAATCATGGTCATTAATGGTGCCTTGCGAGGCATACGGGATTTTGAAGGGCGCACTTTGCAACATTCTAGTCCAGTATGGGCCAGACTTTTCTCTCAATCGTCAAGAGTTGACGGGCGATGAATATGTGCCCTGAGACAATGCATATCACAGCCGGGATGCAGCGTATCATGTCACAAGTCACACACAATTGGATCAATTGCCGAGTTCTGAAGGGCCTTATGGCTAAGTCCCCGGAGACTTTCTGGATGGGGCAGCTTGCTCTTCTCCAGAATTGGCCCAACTGGGCAGCCCAATGACTAATGTCTTGATCAGTGACACCCGGAATGGACTCGCCGAGGGAAGTCAGACCATTCGAGAAGCCGTGTTGAATCACCGTCAGCATGTTTCTCAGCACCTGGCCGAGGATCCCAAGAGAGCCCCAGATGCGACCATGTATTTTAAGAATGGCCAATGCCTTGTCGTCGGCGACGGGCAAGTTCAACCGGAAGGTCCTACAGTACCTGCAACTTTTGTGCCAACTTGATTTGAGCCCCGCTCGGTACAGGCACACCCTTGTTGTGAGCCGTGTGCCTCATCTCCGACAGTAATGCTCGACTTGCTGGCCGAATTTCGAAGCACAATTGCCAACGGACGCACATGAGCGCTGGTTTTCGAATAGGTAGCCTTTCGTAGTGTTGGAAGCCTTGTGGATCATCGATCGTGTGCGCCAAGGCGCGTGATGTGGTCTGAAGTCTTTTCTTTTGCTACGTCAGCTGCGGACAAGTCGGAGACACCAAGTCGAGTTGCAACCTGGGTGATCAACCTCCTTCAGCTTCAAATCAGGCTGAGTGCCTGCGAGAGTTGCTCTGGATATGAACTTATCCGTAGAATCATCGCAGAAACCAGGTCTTACATAAGATGAGAAATGTCGCGCGCACAGGCTAGCCACTTTTGATTGCTGTGTTTCCCTCCAGGATCTGCGGATTTGAGACAAGCGAATATTAAGGTGCAAAGGAGTCGGACGGGACCTGCAGAACGGGAGCTCGTCCGTGAGGGTGGGCGCATGGGTACGTAGCGGGTACGAGGAGGTCCAGTTGCGACATGGGATAGAAGGCTGGCGAGAGGTTAGAATGCCGAGATCTCAGCATGCGAGGTAGCTAGAGAAGGAAAGTGTGCTTCGACACGTGCGTACCCTGCCGTGCCATGTCTTGTTCTCGGTATGACGGGAGACTGCTGGGTGGGCTATCCAGAGTAATAAGATCAGAGACGCGCTTTCATTATCGCGAAGGATATAGCGTCAAGGTTGAGTGGCCTTACGTGCATTTGAACCTCGTCTCATTAATGCGACCCGTTGTTATGTTGCGCGCATGAGGTAACAAATCGCAGACGAGACGGGCGCGGCCACGGCGACATCGAAATGGATGTGTGGAGGTTGCAAGTGCTGTAAGAAATGCGAGATGCGTATCGCAGTATGCACCCACGATCCGTTGTTTGGAGGCGAGCGGAAATTTGACCGTCCGGTCTCGCAGACATTGATGGGCAGCCAGTCAGGCTTTGATGGGTAATTTGGAGAAATGCGTCCTGCCACGTCGATGCAAGGGACCTCGCTGCGGCCTGAAGCGCGTCCGCCAGCAATCCTCTGCAATCGCGGTACAGCAAACAGGACGATCCTGTGTTGTGAACAGGTGGGTTGGGAGGTAAAACTGTGTCGCAGTGTGGTGAGCTGTTTTCCCATGCACTTCATAGGCTTGATGGGCCGTACTATTCCCCAGTCAACGAGGAGGGACTCATGAGAAGGGACGAGTTGCCATCGGACGAAATTCAGAAGTCGTGGGCAGCAAAACGTGCTGACTGACTCTTGACACTTGACAGCGCTGAGCTGGCGCGGGTGATGATGACAGGTGAGACCGTGAGAACGACAAAAACCCCTGGACCTTGTCTGCATCCCTGTCATCGTCGCCTGGATCCCCAGCCCAACAGCAGGGATAAGAAGAGTTTCGTTTGTCAGAGGTCCATTGGAGTCCTGGATACAAAGGTATGCGGAAGCAAGCTTCGATGCGACACTGTAGCGTCTGCAATCTGCATCTGTTGGCGCAATAGCAGGAGGAAACATTCGCAATGCTGGTTGTTTGGAAGGCGAATCTGAGAGGCGACATCGCCCGTTGGCAGTGGTCATGAATCGTGGAGAGCTGCGTCTTGCGTGCCTCCAGATGCAGACGCGTCGGCAACTTGCATCATATCTCGTTTTGGGGACTGCGCATCCTGCAATGTGTACTTGGACTCACGACACAACAATGCAGATGGGCGCCCGTTCGATTGCTCGCTTGCGCTTCTCTTTCCAGTGGACGGCCCGCGCTTCTTATTGGCATCCGATGAACAGAATGAGAGAGAGCCCATGAGCACGTCCTGCCAAGGCAGGCGGCAGGCTGCTTCCAGTGCCTCTTTTCGGAGGAGCCTCACGCCGGGAGGAACAAGTGCAGACAGAGTGGACGGGGGAGCGGGCAGATGGGCTGCATGATCCGCGATGACCCTTGCCGGAAGGGCTATCCCAACTCGAAGGTTTGGTGCGGATTGGAGTGAGCATGAAGTCGATTTCCGCCGGCGGCTGTAAGTTGGGAGCTTTGCGTCTTCTCGAACGACGTGGAGTGCGGCGTCGAGGCTTGATGCCAGTTCGCCTGACCGACTTGACTTATTCAAGATGAGCTCGATGTTCTTTTTTCTTTCTTTCTTGGGGCTATGTGGCTGCCGACTGATGCCTTTTCATAGGGGAGGCGCCCGTACTGTGTACAACTAGCATCTCCAGCTGTTGTTGTTGTTCGGTCTGGTCTGGGTGTCATCTTGTTGATGGAAGATCCTGACGAAATGGAGCAGCTGCGAGGGCTAGATTGAGCGGCAGAAATTGGATGACGGGGTACCGCGAAACGTGTACGAAGGAGATGACGGGACGTAAAATTTGCTTGCGAAATAGAGCAAGAAGAAAATTGAAGGTATATCGGAGAGGCGAGGCGAGGCGTGGATGGGGAAGGTATCCTTACCTTGGACGGCAACAGCGACTGCACCTGCACCTGCACCTGCACAAAGCACACCAGACCGGATATCTGGCGTACTTTCCTCTCCTGCCGGCCGTCTGTTGCCTCCCGCGCCTTCCTTCTGGTGCTGAACAACCACGTCAAGTTTTCCCGCTTCCTTCTTCAATTGTTCCGTCTGCCACCTCACTTTTTCTCGGGTACCTTAGGTAGGTAGGTAGGTAGCTGACGGCCGCGTTTTCTACGTAATGCGCCGCATTCTGGACGACATCGAATTCCAATTCCTCCCTCAGGTTCCAAAGGCCAGCCCAAGCTAGAACCTCACCCAAGGCTCATATCCGGCATCGAATATCAGTGCTAGCGCCAGCACCAGCACCAGCACCAGCCACACACACGTTTCGGCTGTCGTGCTACCCACTTGGTCTCACTCAGCGAAGGCTCGCAGCTACACATACTTCGACTTACACAAGTTCTTGCTGCTTGGGCTGAGACCACAATTGAGACAGACCCGGTCGGAATCGATTCAATAATTCCTACCTTGACCGGAAGGCATTCATTGTTCGAAATCGGCCATTGTCCTTGCAGTCGCGCAGCCGCTCTCTAACGCTCCCTGTCCTGAGTTCATCTCGACACCTACGAAGGGGAACCTCCATACCAGTCTGGCTGCCGCTGCAGCTGCATTCACGGTGATAATTAAAACCCTCGGGCCAACAACACCACCCAATCCAAGAGCATGCGGAACCAAGGAAGCGACCTAGTTGGATCGGACGGTTCCAAGGGAGAAAAGAAACCACAAGTCAAGCCCACCGCGCATTTGGTGGTGCTTGGACGGCTGCGGTTGCCATAATCTAACGAGAAGGCACCTCCTCATTCGCATCCAATCTCTCAGTCTGAGCGGTAAATACGACCTCAGTTGATGCGGGAGCTACTACGAACAGAGCGTACGATACCGACCCCCCGCTCCACAGAAAAAAAAAAATACCCCGAGAGAGAGGAAGAGGAAGTGGAACAAGACCACTGAGACCATCACGGCTTCTTTTCCTAAGCTCAGCTCAATCCTAACCTTACCTGCCTCCGGATACTCTGCCGAGACTTCAACCGCAACCTCGTCACCCCAGTCGACAGCTTCGACCATCGCCCTATCACATATCTCCTTCCTCTTGCATAGCATTACAGCAGGAGAACAGTCAATCGCCCGTCGTACTCCGCGAAGTGCTGTTGCAGTCGCAGTAGTGGCAGCTAGCGGATGTAAGCGAGTATTTGGTACCTGCATCAATCTCTACCTTAGGCACAGCTACTCCCCTTTTCCCGCTTTTTTCCCCCACCCTGAGGCCCACGCCCATCTCCGCCAACACTCTCCTTGAGCAGTACTTGCATTGGACAGCACCCCTGCAAGTACACAATACCCCCGAGTGCTCGTTCTCGAGAGACTCTCATCCACCCGGGTCAACCAGGGCAGCCAGCCTGTCTCCAATCTCTCTGCCTTTCTGCTCTCTGGGGGGCTCCCGTGCTGTTTCTTGTCACGCTCCGCGCTGCGCTGTTCCAAATACTGGGCGCCCTGCAACCAGCTCGTCCCAGGACCCAAGGGCTCATCTCGTCAATTTTACTCCAACGAAAACGAGGAGAGTCTGACCGTCCGCTCTCTCGCTTCTCCCTCGCAGTTTCCCCTCGTCTAAGCCAAGACAAGGCCCATTCCCACTCCCGCCAGCGCCAGCGCCAGCGCCAGCGCCTCTCTCATTCTGGTCTGGTTCCGCGTCGCCCACAGTCCTCCACATCTCTCTCCCACCGCCTCGCTTCAGGTTGGCTTTCAACTCGCCATCCCACCTGTACGCGGTACAGAGGGTACCCTTCGTTGTCAGCGTCTTGCCTCGTCTTGTTTTTCCGACCGACGCTCCAACCTCATCCCGATAGTCTGCCGCATAGTCTCGAGCCTGCGAAGACGAAGAAGCGCACCATCGCCAACTTCGAAAATCAACAAGAAGTCAACACCTGGAAAAGGGCCCGCGCGCCCATACCGTTGTTGTCTTATCTTTGGGTTGCGACAGCTCTAGCAGTTCCAACATCAGGCCAGGCCACTCCACTCCAATTGGCTATCATCAGGGGAACAATCGACAACAACATCGGATCGTCCACCTTCAAATTCCACAGCACGCTCTCCCTCAATCAATTAGCCGACGACTCAGCTTGGGCTGTCTTTCACTCGCTCCTTCCTGCTCTCTGCAGCCCCGTGTGGTCTCCGGCGGTGTCAAGAGACAAGAGAGATAGGCTCAAAGCCGCACAGCCGCTCACAACAACAGAGTGTGTACGTGCGTGATTGCTATTGTCGCGCCTTTTTTCAGTGTCGCTGCGTTGACTCGACCTCCCAAGACGATCGTCGTCGACTCAATTCATCCACAGGTCAAGCTGCAGTAAACAACAAATCGCAGCCCTGGACCAGAACAACATAAGCGATCCATATCCCTTCCACCCGCACCATGAAATAGCCAGGGCCAATTCATTGGTACAGCAGAAAGACAACACCGCCCAAGGTCCATAACACCTCCAATCGGACTCGACCGTCCCATCCCAATTTTGGTTGCCGACTTGATTCCTGCAGCTCAATTAATTCATGCGTCCTGAAACTGGCTGCTCAACGATCGAAGTACCGCCGCAGAGTAGCATTACTCACTCTACTCCTTCGCTTCACCATCCTCCTGCCAGCAACTCTCTCCCTCTCTCCCTTGGCCCCTTCAGCCGCACCAACATTGCAGCCAACTGGTTAGCGACAACCGCGAAACAAAACACGCCAAAATAGAACGGCTGTTCAGTCGAACTCTATTTTCCTCAGCTCCTGTGTTTTCAGCGTCACAGAAGCATGTCCTCGGCCGCTCTGCAGCCTGTTCATCAACCACCAGCTCTTGCATCACCGCCTCTAGTCGCAGCCTCACCGAACAACAGCCGCCCATACACGTCGAACAACTCCTCTCCGACCCGCGAGGCGTACAATGCAAATCTGAAAAGCAACGTATCCTCTCCTGCATCTTCGCACCGCCCCTCGAGACGACCGAGCGGAACCAGCGCGTTTGTAAACAATCCGAACCTAGTCTCGCCCATGACGTCCCGAGCTGCCCCCGCAAGTCCCTTTGCCGTCGCGCCTTCTTCCCCAGATTACCAGTCTTCATCTTCGGAACAACGACGAAAAAACATGCCACCCGTCGCCCCCCCGCGTACGTCTTCGACGAATTACTCGGGCTCTGCCACTGCCGCTGCATCAAAAAGACGCGACCACACAACAGACAAGGCTGCATCTTCGCCGCGACGCGCTCAGCCAGACGGCACCAACGGCAATGCCGAACACGTCTATTCCGATGACGCTGCTGGCTCCCGCAGTAGAAGATCACACCAACAAATGACACCAGATTCAACTCACCGCTCGAGTGGCCGCCCGGGGAGCCAGCCGACAGCAATCCCTGTTCGATCCCACGCCGCCCCGCAGACAACCGCGTCTCCCAAACAGCCCTCGCGCGAAGGAAGCGAGGTCCTGAACAAAATGGTCGTATCTCAGCCAGAAGTCGATTTCGCTCGTGAGAAGGAGCGGCTTGCAGAGGCACAACCCCAATCCTCCCATGATGACGCTGCACCACCCGCAATCGGCATGTCCGAGCATGACGACGGCAGACGGGGAGGCAGAAGTCGGCACGACCATTCCGGAAAACGCGATAAGGTTGTCAGATTCGGCGATTACATTCTTGGAAACACCATTGGCGAAGGCGAGTTCGGAAAAGTCAAGCTTGGCTGGAAGCAAGATGGCGGTGTACAAGTAAGTTCGAGGCTTAATCACACTGCGGAGCCTATGCTAACCAAACGAAATCCAGGTCGCTATCAAGTTGATCAAGCGGGACAGCGTTGGCAATAACCCCTCCAGACTGGCCAAGATCTACCGCGAGATTGCCATTCTGAGAGGCATCTCCCATCCTAATATTGTTCGCCTCCACGAGATGGTGGAGACCGAGAGACACATTGGTATCATTCTCGAGTACGCTTCTGGAGGTGAACTGTTCGACTACATCTTAAACCATCGCTACCTCAAGGACAATGCTGCGCGCAGACTGTTTGCGCAACTCGTGTCTGGTGTCGGATACTTGCACAAAAAGGGCATCGTGCACCGAGATCTGAAACTAGAGAACCTGCTATTGGACCGAAACCGCAACATCATCATCACCGACTTTGGCTTTGCCAACACCTTCGACGCGGATGAGGAGCTCTCTGAGGAGGAGGAACTCAATCTGGGCGACCGCGAGTTCGTCAAGCAACTGGGACTGGACCGAATCAAGACCAACGGCACAAGAAAAGGCGACCTGATGCAAACGAGCTGTGGTAGCCCATGCTATGCTGCTCCTGAGCTCGTCGTCAGCGATTCGCTTTACACCGGCCGCAAAGTTGATGTCTGGAGTTGCGGTGTGATCTTGGTAAGCACCCTTGCCTCCGCAACTGCTGGTATGAAGCTGACAAGAACCTAGTATGCCATGCTGGCAGGGTACCTTCCCTTCGACGATGATCCAGCGAACCCCGAGGGCGACAATATCAACCTCCTGTACAAGTACATCGTCAACACCCCTCTCACATTTCCTGAATATGTCACTCCCCACGCGCGAGACCTCCTAAGACGTATTCTTGTTCCCAACCCCAGAAAACGAGCAGACCTCTTCGAAGTCGCTCGGCATAGCTGGCTGAGTGAATATGCTCATGTTGTGGAATTCATTACGAGTAGCACTACGACACCTAACCAGATCCAGAACACCACAGTGCCTTCAGAGGAGCAGGAGGCACCTGCTATCGCTCGCAGTGCCTCTGTTCGCGAATCATCCAAGACCAAGGCAAACACGCCGACGTCAGTGGGAGGGCTCGCCAGCAAGCATGCAAAGATCGACGCCGATGCCGAGGCGGCAGCGCTCGCCAAGGAGAAACGGGACAACAAGCGTCGTACGGTCCAGGTCGAATATGTTGCGCCAACAACGCAAACGCAAAGAGGGGAGACTTCAGCGGGAAGCAGATCAAGGGCCCGCTCAAACAGCCACGGCCCTGTGGAAGTTGCCGAAGAGTCTGCTTCTGCAGAGAAGCCACTCCCGAAGGACCCCCCCGTCTCAAGAGATTCGTACAGATCAAGCAGGCAAGGAACGCGCCCGCCTAGCGCCCATCGGAATACCACTGCGGCGGCACCGAACAGACCGACCCGCGATACTCGCGCGACTTCCGACAACGCGTTTGTTGCGTCGGTCTCAAATCCCGCCGCAAGACCTCAGACCGGAGGCTCAATGGCATCTGGCTCCATGGGACTTGGAGCTGGTGCTCGTGGATCGTACGGCCAACCAACCCCCCCGGCCGTCGCAGGTACTAATGCTCAAGGAAGGATACAACAACCCAACGCCCAAGATACGCAGCAACAGGCCATGGTTCGACCCAGCGTCGCTGTGCCGGCCAAATTCGCCAAAGTTGCTGGGTTTCCCGAACAGCAAGCCGCGCAAAGTCAAACTCCGCCTCAATCGAGCGACGGGAGAGGTCACGGACACAAGCGATCCAACACTATTGGTGACCTTGGATCGAAGCTGCTTGGACGGAACGGGTCCATTTTCGGTGGTAAGAACCGCAGTAAACGGCCCGACTCGCAAAGCGCAAGCCGGAAATATCCTCCAGTCAGTATGCCTAACAACATGCCGGTTGAGGGGCAGTCGCGCCCTTCGATAGACTCGAGGGCATCTCGAAGGTCCTTCTCTCTCGGTCTTGGAAAGAAGCGGAGCGGTAGCATCGCTGGTTCTCAGGCTTCTCGCGAGAAGCCGAACAGGCGCTTTTCCCTCATCCCGCAACCATTCTCCTTGAAAGCCATCGGACTTGGCAGAGACTACGACCCACCACCTTCTGAGCCTCAGTCTCAGCCTGATCTACCAATTCAAGACCCCCCTCAAGTCGACGAGCATGGTCGTTACCTGGACCAACAGGACCAGTCCCGTGAATATGACGGTGGGTACGATCAAGGTCATCGCCAGCCAGGCTCAAATTCCGCACCACAACTGCAACAACGTCAAGGTTGGCAGGATCAGCAGGATCAGCAGCAGCAGTACATGGGACCAATCGGACAACCGAGCGCCGTCCCAGGCTACATGCAGCAAGGCGCAGTACTCAACACTGGATCCGAATCATCATTCGAGACCGCTCCCCAGCAGCAGCGCAGACAATCTGGTACTCCCTACCAAGCTAGTGGCTACGCCGACTCTTCAGAAGGCCATAGTGGCAGAGGCAACGGTCGGTCTGGCGTGCTGCAGAAGAATAAGAGATTCACAGACGCGTATAACCAGGACCAGTACCACGGTCACCAGGGCAGCAGCGGCGCGGCCAAGCGAGTTATGGACTTCTTCCGAAGGCGCGGCAAGGCGAGAGGCGGTGAGGAGAGATAGAGGACTCTTGATGCTCTCGATTGCTCGCCACTCGTAGATACTGGCTCACGACCACTGTGCGGTGCTCGTTCATCGCAGATGAGTCTTTCTCCAACACGGCGCGTTGAACGTTGAGGTACGGGGCATGGTGGCCCCGATTCTCTATTCTACAATTTTCGAGCTTTTAATGTGTGGATACCAAGCCCAGCGGACGCGGTGGGTCGCTTGGCGCCATTGTCAGATGTCCATGTTGTCTTGATCGCCTACTGCATTGCAGGCGAACCGGCATAGAAGGGCGGGAGGAGTTTCTTTCGTGGTTCTCTCTTCACGTAATAGGGAAGTTTTGTTATTTCTTGCGTCGATCGACGAGGTGTCACGGGACAGGGTTCTTTTCGGTAGAGACGGATTGGTGGTTTTTCTTCCTCGACGCTGTCGTTGGTCCAACTCGTCGGTTTCCTCTTAATTCACAGGCATCATAGCGGCAATTCTCGATTGATCGCTGACGGCGGCAAGGGCGTACGGTAACACAGAAGAAAAGAGCCAGAGAAATAGTCGAATTAGCGTATCGTGTAGCGAGGTAGAAGACGGCCGACCTCGTTTGGTTGTTCCGTACAAGGTTGAAGTATATTGAGGGCGATATTAATTGGCAAGAATGACCGGAGCCCCCAAGAGAACATGTTTCGCGAGGAGTAAAGACGCAAGCAACATCACCGATACGGGCAGTCGAACCGCAACTCTCGCGACCGGTAAGCTCCAGTGAAGTCATAACGGAATGTAGCCGTTTAGAGAAGTCGGACCGCAACTCATCCGTTGAAGCTCATCGGATCTACCGAAACCTGCAGAGACGACGGGATGACCCGCCAGATGGCTTGGCGGTGGCCATGATGTGTCTTGGCGGAAGCAATGATGCGCATGACCTCTCTCCAGGTCCTAGGAGTCCGGATGGTTTTTCCCCCCTGCTGTCCTTCCCAACGTCTCGGACCGGCTGAGCCAGTCAGCTTGGCAGCCATTGCATTGCGCAGGTCGCCCGCCTCCCATCTCCACAGATTGCAAGCGCGCCACCCGTCATTGTGGCTCAGCCAGAAGATTTGATCGGTGCAGACGTGGCGCAGCTCTGGTGGGCTCTCCGCCGTCGGCGGGTCCCTACCGAGTTCGACGTCACTTCGGCAGATTGTGTCCGGCTTGGAAATTCAGGGAACCCCTACTGCAACGGAGAGTTGAATTCGGTACCTACAGTAGATTTTGAAGCCTCATAACCCTCTTTCACTTTGTTCCCTGGTAGCATGTACCGGCGGGTCGTTGAGACGAGTGACGCGTCTGCGGCCGAATACGAAATTTTTGGGGACCGAACTGTCATAGCCTTGTCGATCTTGTGCAAGTACGCTGGATTTTCCCCCCAGGTTTTGGGCTGGACTATTACAAATGGACACGTGGATTAGGTTGTGGGAATGCGATAGAAAAAGGCAAAGGGGGGCGGGACCGGTTTTGCCCTCGACGCTCTCATGCGATTTTGAGTTGGAGAGACATAAAACTATTAAGCATATGTGAACGTAAGGCGGGAAGGGGCAGCAAGCACAGCTAGAGAGAGAGAGAGAGGCTTTATGGGAATCGCATTACTACTCCCTGCAGCTTCTGCTGCTTAAGATGGAAGATTAATACAAAGACAGTGAGAGAGGGAGATGGAGATACAGGGCATTATTTGTGTGTGTGTATGGAAAAGCAAGAGGCGAAACAAGAGAAAAGAGAAAAGAGGAGGAACTGGGACTCGAGAGAGGACCGTCCGTTGCGTGTCTTTAGGTCCGTGTTTCAAGACTTCCGATTTCGAGAAATGCGGTGCCAGATGCGGTGCCGTATGCGGTGCCATCATCTGGAGTCGCTCTTCTTGGCGCACGTTGCGACTTGAGTCGGAGGAAAAGCCGTACGCTTTGGCGAGTTTGGTCTTGTTCGTGGTCGCGCTTTGCAAGTTCTGTTTGTGGTGTTTCCAACGGATGTTTCCAACTGAAGATGAAATAAGCTCGACTCGGCCACGGCTTGGCTTCCGGCCGATGGATGGTGGGAGGAAAGGTGCCCTGTTTTGTTGCCCGCGCGCGCGAGATAGAGAGAGAGAGAGAGAGAGAGAGAGAGAGAGACGAAGACGAAGGGCTCGGACGTGATGGGGGCGTTTCTGGTTCTTGAGACGGTGGGTGTCAGTGTGGCGTAGGTTATTCTTTACGCGGCAGACATCGTGAGAAACGAGTAGAGTGCAGCTTTGGTCACGACAGCAGGTGGATCGAGTCTAGGCTCTCTCTCCGTCCTCCTCGGTAGTACGAAGAAGAAGTAGGATGCGGAGAATCGGACGGTCGGGTGGTCGGTCTTTGGGGATGTTGGGACAGAGCGAGGGAGGGGATCACGGATTGGAGTACGACTGTGAGGCTCAGCTGGACTGTCCGGGCGGAGCGGGCGGAGTGCACATCTATCTGGGAGAGGGATTGAGGGGGATGGATGGAGACGAAGCTCGGGGACCTTGGAGAGAGGGAGGGAGGGATCACTCTTTCCGAAGTCTTGTCTTGTTAATTAGTAGGTATCCGTAGTCAATGTAAGTGCGAATCTGCGATGTCTGGCGTAGCGTGTAAGGGTATCCACTGTGAGCTCTCGCGCTTTGTTGAGATAGAGGCTGAGATGGCAGTCGATGGCGAAATGGGCGGGGATAGCGTACGTTGAGGCAAACTACCTTATTACTAGGGCCAAGAGGCCTCCACGGTCCGCGTCGTTAGTGCGGTGTCGTCGCTGGGCTTGCGTCGTTGTATGTGTTCCCCGTCGCAGCGGGTTGACGGGATGTGATATCATTGCTGTGCGTTGTATTCCTGGATTCGTGTTGATGATGATGGCGATGATGATGATGCTGGTGCCAGGGGTGAAGTGACTGTGACAGCATGTACCGAACTGCAGTACCTCCAGTACCTGCCTTACATGGCCCCTCCAACCCAATGGGAATGCATTGCGGCTGCTGCTATTCGGTCGGCCTCCACCTGTGATACGTGAGGTACGTATCTCTTCTGCTCCATTATTGGCGAAAGCTTGGTGCAACGCCCCTGACAGCCAAAATGTCACATCACTCATCCAGGAGGATCCAGTTGTGTTTCTCATCACTCTCAGGGACCGGGGAAAAAAAAAAAAGGAGGACGAAAAGGGAGAATTCACAGCACATGCAGATAGAAACAGAGATGCTAGAGGCGGAAATAAAAACAATTGCATTGGAAAGGCGACAATCAAAGATGGAGCAATAGTGGACGCGCCACAGAGTGCCTCAGGCAGGTGACCAGCGCTCTCTTAGTGTATACACCTTCGCCGGGGTTTCAAATGTTAGCGCGACTGGGGACTCATTGTTTATATCAGCAGATAAGCAATATAGCCAGGTTAACAGTGGACCCCTACCCAACATTGGAAACCCGGCTAGAGGTGTACTGTATCTGGCACTGGACTGAACTTCACCACTCTTACCCAGGCGGTCCCTCCACCAGAACGTTTCGGCACTAGCGATTGGTCTTCGGGCGTGCCACTGGCCAGTGACCGACACGGGGGGGGGGGGGCGCCTGTCCGCTCGAACGGCCCCATGTTCGGCGACAGGACCACCCCGTTTGGAAGAGGACCTTGAGGCTTGATTTTACCTCTCGCCCTACCTTAAGGAATGTCTTAGCTCTTGCGTATCACCGTCGCCGCTGGAAGTGTCTTTCCGCAATGAACCAGCAGAAAAAGATACCTCCCCCTGGCCTTCTGTTCCTGCGGTTGGCGGCCGGTACTCTTCCGCGTGCCCACCGTCCCAAGTGGAAGGTGAGAGTGGAAGGACTGAAGGGAAATGGAGATTGTCGCGCTGTCTGGGGACGTTGCCTCTACCTCATGCCCATCGCATCCGAGTTCTTTAAAGCATCCCTCGTCTCTCGCATCCGACCACCATCTCGGTTGGTTCTTCTTCCTTCCCTCTTCTTACTTGTCCTCTCTTCCCCCCTTTGAAGCTTGTCTTGAAACTTGGTCGCGTCCCTTTTTCCTCTCAGATCCAAATCCTTTGTGTGTGTGTGCGCGCGTCGTGTTGCCCATCAACACCAATTTTCTTCCCTATACCCCAGATTTCAGCAGCTTCGCCGAGACACGAGTGTCCGGTCATCAATTTCGATGCAGAAAGCCTCAACAGACCCGCCCGACATAGACACACGACGTTCAGCTGCAATTACGCATGGCGTCCGTCGCAGCGCCTCCATACGATCCCAGGCTGGCAACACGCAAGACATAGAGCCCTTCTCCCTCGCCAATATCACCACCTCCAGCTCCAGCAGC
Organism: Colletotrichum euphorbiae; assembly: GCA_037178605.1. Lineage (NCBI taxonomy): Eukaryota > Fungi > Ascomycota > Sordariomycetes > Glomerellales > Glomerellaceae > Colletotrichum > Colletotrichum euphorbiae. Next base: position 204,463 of record JAXCEF010000034.1, on the reverse strand, counting down.
CATAATGGCCAGCCCGACGACACCATCACTTCGTCCAACATCACCAGCTCTTCCGCCAGCAAAAATTTCATTCCCGATGACACCCTCGAAAAGAGAGCATTCAGCCGCAATGCCCGCTCATTTACGCAGGTTGAGGGGCCGGGGCCTGTCATAGGAAGTCTTGACGGTCCGCGGAACCACAACAACAACAACAACAACAACAACAATAACGCTGAACAGCAGCAGCAGCCACCGCCGGTGCCGAAGACCACGCAGGAGAAGCCGAGTGTCGTCACCCGCTTCTTCGAGACAAGTAAGATGATCATGTTCCACAGCTGGGTCAACCTACTGCTCGTCTTCGTGCCCGTTGGCATCATCGTCAAGGGCCTCCATGTCAACCCCGGCGTCGTTTTCGCTATGAACGCCATCGCCATTGTACCGCTCGCCGGTCTGCTCAGCCACGCCACCGAGTCTGTGGCCAGCAAGCTCGGTGATACCGTCGGCGCCCTCCTGAACGTGACCTTTGGTAACGCCGTGGAGTTGATTATTTTGTAAGTTCTCTACTCGGTCTTTGATTCACGGCCATCCAAACACATTGCATGATGTGGTCCCTTTTCAAACAATGACACGGTGTGTCTGGGAGGATGGAGAGAGGTGGGGGGACCACACAATTCCGGCGTGCCCAAGCATGGCTTGGCTGTGTCTAGGCCGTGTCGCACCCCGGACCTTGGCCCTTAGTCACCCTCGAACTTCTGTTGTTTATCTCTTGGCACAGGACTTGGCTAATGCTCAATTCTCTAGCATGTATGTCTCTACCTACCCATCTGCGGGTGATCAAGACGAGAAAGAGAAGAGAAGTCGAAAAAGACACTATCACATCAATGAAGTCCCAATTCGTGCTGTTTTTCTCCTTCCATGCATACACGATACTCCCTTTTCATAAGTCTGTGTTACAGTTTAACTGACATCAGCATTTGCTTCGTGACGCTTCAGTATCGCGCTCGCCAAGGTAAGCTACCAATCTCAGTCGAAATTGAAAGGCTTAACTAACTTGAGAATAGAACGAAATCCGCATAGTCCAGGCATCGCTCCTTGGCTCTATTCTGGCCAATCTGTTGCTCATTTTGGGCATGTGTTTCTTCCTCGGTGGTCTGCGCTTCCGAGAGCAGGTGAGGACGTCATTGATGATGAACAGGACGTTTCAGCTAACGCTATCCTAGATTTATAACAGCACTGTCACGCAGATGAGTGCTTGTCTGCTCAGTCTGAGTGTCATCAGTTTGGTGTTGCCTGTGCGTACCATAGCATTTTATCTCCGTGCATAGAAGCTGACCAACCACATCCAGACTGCATTCCACGCTTCTTTCAGAAATCTCAAGGCTGCCGACGATCAGACGCTGAAGATCAGTCGCGGTACCAGTGTGGTAGATTACGAAACTCCGTTTCAATGGGATCCTGCTAATCATCACAGATCCTGCTCTTGGTTTACATCGTCTATCTTCTTTTCCAGCTGAAGTCCCATGCGTACATGTACGAGTCCACTCCGCAGCACATTGTCGATGCTGAGGCTGCTCCCGGCCCGGCCGTTGGCTGGTTGGACACATCCAGCTCCGAAAGTGCCTCAGACACGGACACGGACTCGGACAGGTCCGATAGTTCTGGCGGCACCGTTCGTCGAAGAATGAAGAAGGTTCTGCGTAGTGGCATGAGACGCAAGTCCAGCTTAGCTTCCGTCGACATCGAGGGTCGTCCTCGAACCGGCAGCACCTCCGTGGGTACTCACAGCACCAAGGGCTCTCCCAGCCGTCCTCGTCTCCCTCGCTTCGGTTCAAGTGCTGGCAGTGAGGAGACGTTGGAGGACGAGAAGCCTCGCAAGCACCGCAAGCACCGTAGACGCCATCACAAACACAAGAAGTCCAAGAAAAGTTCGCGCAGGGACCACGTCGATGTTGGGGAACCTACCGCCAACGATTGTCCCGAGACGACCTTTCAAAACGGCGAGCCTCGTCGCGTCGATTTTGCTCAGCAAGGCCCTTCAGCCATGGAGGGTCCTTCTGAAGTTCCTCCACCGACCCAAAGCGACCGCAGGCCTTTGCCCGCGTTCCGTGGCTTGTCTATCAAGAACTTTACCCCTGCCGTCTTCACTCAGCCACCCGGTTCTCCCGCGCTTGCCCTCGCCGCCGCAGGCCCTGTTCCCCGCGTCCGCTTCGGTATCCGCCGTACCAACTCCCTGCCCGACCGTCTAAATCAATATAGAGGAAATGCAGTTAGACCTCCGGGTGCCTTGTTCCCGGCCCAGATTTCAAGGAATGTCGTCCACAGCAGCGATGGCACAGAAGAGAAGGTCATTCCCAATGATCACCTGTCTCGCACCGCCTCCATCCTCCTGCTGCTGTTTTCCACTGGTCTAGTCGCCGTCTGCGCCGAGTTCCTCGTCGACTCCATCAACGAGGTCGTGGCCACCAGTCCCCTGGGCGAGGTCTTCATTGGTCTCATTATTCTCCCCATCGTCGGTAACGCCGCAGAGCACGTTACTGCCATTACGGTAGCCATGAAGAACAAGATGGACCTGGCTATCGGTGTCGCTGTCGGTAGCTCCATTCAGATTGCCCTCTTCATCACTCCCATTGTTGTCATCATCGGCTGGGCGTTGGGCAGAGATATGTCGCTGTACTTCACTCTTTTTGAGACGGTTTGTCTATTCGTCTCTGCCTTCATCGTCAACTTTTTGGTTTTGGACGGCAGGAGCAATTATCTTGAGGGTGCCCTACTCTGCGCGACGTACGTCATTATCGCCTTGGTAGCGTTCTTCTACCCCAACTCGGACGAGGTCAACGCTCTGGGTGCATGAGCAAAGACGTTTTAGGATATGTGTCGGCGAGGTCAGGTTGTTGGCGAGGGCAGCTTATGAATTTTCATGATGCTTTACGACAATTTATTTCTTCTAGGTTGTCAGCGTCCCTTGACGTTGGTAATCTATCACTTTTATTAGGGGATGATTAGGATTGGGGACCACTTTTTCGCATCATCATCAAATGTGTACTCTGTAACAATTCACCATCTTAGACGGCAGTAAATAATGGCGGACTTCCATAGATATAGGAGTCGCGATGAAAAAAAAAAAAAAAGCTTCATAAAAACTGGGCAGTATTCCAGTGACGTTTATCTCGTCTCAAGACCTCCATAATCAGGGTAATGAGTCCCCGTCAGATCACGATCACGATCTTGGCCCACCGCGTAAGCTCAACTTTTAGCTGCGCCGCGAGATCATCCCCCACTTGTTTCCGCCGGATGGTGCCGGGTGGTGCCGGGTGGTGCCGGGTGGTCAGCTTGAATGATGGTACTTCTGTAGGCAGCCTCAGCATTGGCGGTGGCTGGGCGGTCTTTGTTCTAACTGAAAGGGTCGTGGTAGACCGTTTACTCCGTGTTACTGTTTTGAAACAACTATCGAGCCAGGTTACGTACAAGATCGATATGCTGAAGTGACCAAAGGAATGCGAGGTCTTTGTTTATTTTCCTCTCGGCTGCGAGTGGTTAGTTTCACGATGTTGGCAGCAAGGAGTGGAGGTCGTTTTGGGTGACATGCCGCTGCCCTTTTTGTTTCTGCAGGGATGAGCTGCTACAGTACAGCGCCCTGCGGCAGGCTTAGCTCAGCTGCAGAGAATAAAGTGGAGACAAACCTGCCAGAAGCGGAGAGCTTCAGCGTCACAGTGCAACCTCTCTGGTCCAAGGCTTACCTTACCACCTGCGAGAAACCGCCCCCAAAAGGGAACGGATGCTTGTACACAGCCACTCTCAGTCGCACATATCACTGTCCAATCGCCCATGTCATTCATCGCACTTTCATCTCCGCCTCCATCATCATCATCGTTGCAGTGAACAAGAAGTTACCCAACTCCGATCTCTCCAGCGTTTCAGATCTCGAAAAGTTGCAGTTTACGCTTTATTTCAACGTCAAGGCGTCGCCACTCCTCCCCCCCCCTTCCCTCCCTTCACAGCAGAAACCAACGCTCGCAAAATTCCAGTGGAGGGTTTGTTTCCCCGAGCATCCCTGAGACACGAGACGAACACCGCATTGAATCGTTAACCCCGACCTTGCCCACCAAAACTCGCTCCCGCTTTGCTTTGTTTGCCTTGCTTTGCTTGGCTTTCAGCTGAAGATGTGTTTCGGCAGCAAAGCCGACAGGGATGACGCACTCGCTGCTCCCCGCCCAGCGCAACGTCCTCCTTCAACACGACAGCAACAGCAGCAAGACGTCAAGATGAGCAGCGGCGGCAATAATCAGCAGCAGTACGCGCCTCCGGCTGGGCCCCCGCCTGGCCAGGGTTCCGGTGAGACATATGCGCCTCCGAGCGGTCCGCCTCCGGGTCACTCGTATGCTTCCCCGAGTGGGCCGCCGCCGCCGGGCCGGAGCGAGGGCGACTTTGCACCCCCGACTGGACTGCCGCCCAGTCAATCATACGCTGCACCGTCCGGTCCGCCTCCCTCTCACGGAGAATTCTGTCCTCCTCCGGGTCCTCCGCCCAGCCATCAGCACGCGCCGCCGCCCGGCCCTCCGCCATCACATCAAGACTATACCGCGCCTCCACCTGGTTCTCCGCCGTCGAAGTCGGAGCCGAAGCATGATTGGGAGGCTGCCGTTCCCGACACGTCTCTGTTCCCCCCTCCTCCCGCTTTCTTCAGCGGTTTCGATCGGTCGCCCGCCAACAATTCCACGGAGCAGGAGGCCGAGGCTGGCGAGGAATGGGTCCAGAAGTATCCTATGATCCAGCCCATCCAACTAGATCCCCAGGCCTTGGAGGCCCTGCGAACGAACCGAATATCTCTCTTACAACCTGATGGCTTCCGTGGAACCCTCAACCAGGTTGCCCCGGGTGTCTGGGAGGCCTCAACGCAGAAGAAAGCCCCGGACGGTACCATCATCGGGTACCCGCCCCTCTACTCCGTCAGGAACCATTCTCCATTAGGCACTGGTCGAGAATTCACGGCCTACTACGAGGTTCAGATCCGCGAGAGCGGTAACAAAGAAGTCGACGTCGCTATCGGGTTCACCGCGCTTCCTTACCCCAACTTCAGGCTCCCCGGATGGCACCGTGGCAGTCTTGCCATCCACGGCGACGACGGGCACAAGTACATCAACGACAGGTGGGGTGGCAAGTCGTTCACCACCCCCTTCCGCTCTGGCGAGAGGCTCGGCGTCGGCATGACGTTCGCGGCCAAGGATGGCAGGATCAACGTCGATGTCTTTTTTACCCGCGACGGCAGACTTTCCGGGAGCTGGAACCTGCATGAGGAGATTGATCTGGAGCAGGACGGTCCGGTCGATGGGTTGGAGGGATTCCATGACTTGAGTTGTGCTATTGGATCCTTCAACAGGAATATCTACGAGATCATTTTTGACCCGAGCCGGTGGAAGTACCAGCCTTGAGAGAGCACATTCATCGTACAGACGAGAGAAAAAGAGGGTGAAAGGGAGGCAATCGTGCGAGCGTGTTTTGTCAAACAAGTAGGTAGTTTCATCGTCATGAGATGATTACGAAAATTGTACAGAAGGCAGAAGGGTTTATATCTTGGCCTTCACATCCTTCTCCTTCCACCACGGATACGCACTCGGCGCATCCTTCTCCATCGTCCCCGAGAACTTTGGTGCCCGCTTCTGCATGAAACTGGCTATCCCCTCCTTGGTATCCTTGCCGTCGAACAAGTCGAAAAAGATCTTGCTCTCGAGTAGATGCGCCTCCTCGGGTGACTCGGGCGTCCGCAGAATCATGTCCCGCATGACCCTCACGGCGACGGTGCTCGTGTTCGCCGCCACGTCCTCGGCGATGGCCAAGGCCCGCGGCAGGACCAGATCGGGCTCGACAATCTCGCTGAACAGGTTCCGGAGCAACGGGTCCGTGGCCGGGTACACGCCGCCGGTGGTGACGAGGTGCAAGGCGGGCCCGGCGCCGATGAGGCGGGGCAGGTAAAAGGACGAGCAGGCCTCCATGTTGAAGCCGCGGCGGGCGAAGACGAAGCCGATCTTTGCGGACTTGGAGACGACGCGGATGCTCGCGGGCAGCGTCATGGTGATGCCGACGCCGACGGCGGAGCCGTTGATGGCGGCGACGATGGGCTTGGAGCAGTTGTGCATGGCCAGCGAGACGAGGCCGCCCGTGTCGCGGTGGGCGTCGCGGGTAGCGGGCAGGCGCACGGGGGAGCGCAGGTCCATGCCTGCGCAGAAGGTGTTTCCGGCCGAGGGGCAGCCGGTCAGGACTATTGCCTTCACGCGCGGGTCCGAGGAGAGGAGGGCGTAGACGCCGGCGAGGGAGTGGGCCATTTCGACGGTGAAGGCGTTGCGGGCTTCGGGGCGGTTGAGGGAGAGGATTATCACTGGCGTCGGGGTCGGGGAGGAGGGTGGGTGGTGGGAGACGGAGAGGTGGGGGATTTGGATGGTATTGTAGCTTTTGGGGAGGTTTGTCATTCTTGCGTGTTCTTGGTTCTGGCGAGCTTTTGTATCGCGAGAGTGTGATTTGGATAAGAGTTGATGAACCGGATATTGATGTGTGCTTGGAGATGTAAGGTGAGGTTGGTTGAGTTGGAGATGGAGGGGTCTGGCGCTTACAACCGGGTACCGAGGTCCGGCAAGCTTGTCACAGTTCATGTTAACGTCACCTGAACTCTGCTCAGGTTGTAGGGAAACGCACTCACTTAGACGACAGTCTTTCTTCGCAGACTGCAACGAAATGCTGCCAGATAACTGCGTAGTTCGATGCCGTTTCTGGTGAGCTTCACCGAAACCGACCGGGGATCAGTCTCGAGAGACCAGAGGAGGTACAGCGGTGGTTGATTGTTGAAGTGAACAATCCGCCCTAAAGCTTTTTCACTCAAGTGTATTTAACCATTGTATGATTCAATATAGATCATGAAATATATGACAAGGAGATCAAATATCTCAGATGCTGGCGAGGCGTCCACCGACGGGAGAAGCTGACCGAGAGGGACCGTGTCGAATACAGTGTGGAGGACCCTGAGCACAGTGGGTACGGCTAACGCAACCAACCACTTGCGCAATTTCTTAACCCCGTCGCTGAGCAAAGTCACCGGTCTCCCAAGGAAGGCCGCCTAGACTCACGACCATTCGCAGAGAATGGGCTATGATTGGGACGCGCACGAGAAGCTATGTTTTCAGCTTTACATCGTCGAGAAAAAGTCCCTCGAGGACATTATGGAACATCTCAAACGTCACCATGATTTTCGTCCCTGGTAAGTGATGTTTTTTCTCTCAAGAGTGGCGATCGAAAGGAGGAACCTGCGCTGCGCTGTGCTGCGCTTCTGTACTCCCGCCGTCTCACTCGCCGGCCGGACCATCCGATCCACCACCGAAGCTCCAACTTTCCCTTTTGGGCAGGCAGGAAAATCCGGGGTCATCTGTCAAAGAATTGTGGTTTTCTGTCATTGACACTTTGTGCAGCAAACGGGCTTTCCAGACGCAGTTCCGCAAATGGGATTTCCCTTCGAAGCGGAACCCCGCGCACAAGAATGAGACGCTGGTGGCGAGAGTGAAGGAGCTGTGGGAGCGGAACCTCTCGCAGAGTGACATGTTGCGGGTTCTGAAGGAAGACGGGTTCGAAATCAAGAAGAGGGAGCTGGTGAGGGTTAGGACGATGAACGGGTGGTTGATGAAGGCGGCGAACGGAGAGCGGATGAAGGAGATCGAGGATGAGGTCAGATCCGGGATGGTCTCACAGGCGGGGTTCGAGGGGCAAAATTACGATGTTCAAACGGCAGAACATAGAACGCCTGATGCTCTCGCTAATCATCAAGTCCTCGGGGCGATGTCCGGCGAGGACGGCACGATGTTGGATGGAGGTAGTAACAGGAGGAAGAGACGACGGTTGAAGGCGTGGGAGAGCGCGTCGCAAGACGCTCCGCTTCCTCCGCGGTTCCCGTCCGAGACGACGCTCGATGAGGCCAAGGCCATCCTTGACTTGTCCAACGACGTCTACCGCCAAGTCAGGTCTACGTTTTCACGGATATGCGAAGAGTGTCGGATAAGCAAGAAGTCCATCGCCGGTCCCGGCAGGTGGGAGGCCGCGAAGGACCGGCTGGTGAGGGAAATGCCGCAGCTTCAGGACGTCATGTCGGAGCCCGGAGAGAATCACAAGTCGAAGCAGCTGGCGCTCGACGTCATATGCGCCGACACTACGAAGCGGGCTCGAACTCTCGAAAAGCGCATCACTTTGGCGGAAGTCAAGACGATGCTTGGCATCAACCCGGAGGAAACAAGGGACGTTCGGTCTGCTTTTGAGCGGATCGTGATTGAAGCCGGGCTGGGTTCCAAGTCTGAGGCCATGCTGAGCTCGAAAGCTGGGCGTGCGCAGTGGGATACGTTGAAGAAGAGGTGGCGAGACAGTTCGCAGCTTGTCCAGCGTATTTTCGCTCATGGACCAATAGATCCTGCATGTGTCGAAAAGGAGAGGGCCCTGGACGTCCTTGCTCGCGACGTCATGAAGAGGCTGCGAGACGACATATCCAGGAGGGAAACCCCGCCCAAGGGGGGCTCTGGCAAGGCGAAACCGCCTGCAACCAGACCTGGTCCTCGTCAAGGTGCCGCCATGGCCCAAACCACGCAGCCAGAAATCGTCGAGGATATTCAGAGCGACGCCAATCTAGTCGGCCAGTACGGCAACGCCGGCCAGGTCTCGTCCATGGGCCAGGCGCAGATGCTTATGCCTGTGCCCATGCAAACCCAAGCCACCGACCCTCTCGGCCACTCTGCCGCACGAATACTCTCCAACGCCCTCCTCGGCCAGACCAACATGGTCCTCGGCTCTCACCTCGGATCTTCCCTTCTCCTGGCAGCCAACGCCCAGGCAGCCTTCGTGGACCAGCGATACGCGCAGCAGTTCACCGCTCCGCAGCCCGTGTACCGCGCGCCGGCCCCGACGAGCGTGGCCGTCTATCTCCGCCCGCATCCCTCGTCCACGTTCGTGGTGAACGCCAACTTGTGGATCGCGACCCTGAGCTCGCAATCGATGCAGCAGCTGCGGCACGTAGCGGCTAACAAGTTCCCGGGCGCCGTTTGCCTGAGAGTCGAGGGCGTGCTGAAGGATGGCAAAGGCGGGGAGATGCCTTTGCAGATCGACCAAGACGCGGAACTGGCTGCGTATTTGGCACATCTGCAGGGCGCGACCCCGGTATTTAACGTGCAGCTTGTCCCTGGTTGGAAGACGTCTTGATGTGTTCCCATACGAGCTCTGTTTTGGGACGCACGGCGGGACAGAACGGCCAGTGTAATGACAAGAGCAACGCCAAATTACGAGTCTAGGATGTGCTCACACGAGCGAGACCGCCTCGATGCCGGCTTTCGGGGGGAGTATTTGCCGGAAAGACGCGGGGAGGGCTATCGTCGATGATGAAGTTAAGTGAACTAATTGCTGCGTGGCTGAAATACAATTCATTCTTGTGGATGCCCATCCTCTCCTCGTCCGATGCGTGCATTGTGGCGCCGACATGTCCTCCGATTTGCTGACTTCACCTCGGCCTTGGTAGACGGGCGGGCAGGGGAAAGAGAGGAAGCCACGGCAAAGTGTGGAGTTGCGCCGGTCGCCGTGCACCTCCCAACCGTGGTTTCCGCTTCCGGGCCGGCCAATAGTGTCCTTATCCCCGAATGGCTGGCAGGGGCGCCAGCGGGGAAGGTCCCTGACGGCTAGTTTCTGGCTTTCTGCAGGCTTTTGCATGGATTCCATTTCGCAATCAGAGCTCCAAAAGATCTGAGACGGGCTGCAGCTCCACCACTTCCAAATCATCTCCAACACACCTCAGGGTATCGTCAACCTTTCCCCTCAACCTAGAGCCCCGAACCCGGATGGCACCTATTTACCTTGTAATTCTTCTCAATTAACGAACGTCCTATTTGAATTCTACATTGTTACTACCCTTCCCTTCCGATTCGAACCAGCGCAATGGCACACCTCAGAGCTCGAGCTCCCCAGGCAGCTCTGCAGGGCCTCAGAGCCGCAAACCCTGCCCCGCGCAGACAATACCTCGCCCTCACCTCACGACAAATGTCGAGCAAACCCGAAAGACCGCAGTCGAACGAGGACAGGACCGGCCGCACATTCCAGGGCCAGGTCGTTGGTAGCATCACCCAGAGACTGGCGCGCGAGCGGGCGGAGCGCGAGAGGTTTGCTGCTGAGCGCGAGAGGACGTCTGGTGGCAGGAACTACGCCTACACCTTTGGTAAGCTCCCCCCCCCCCCCGGGGTCGCTGTGTGGTTGCGGTTGCAGGTCACACGGCAAGCTAATGCGTCTTCTTGGCCGGCAGTGCTACTCGCGTCCATCGGTGTGTCGTATTACCTCGGCACCCTCGTCCCGCCAGGCCCCAACGAAGAGTCGACGCTCCCACTGCACAAGACGATCGCGCCGCTGCACAAACTTAACAAGGAGAACCTCGAAGCCGCATGGGCCGACTTTGTGAGCATTGTTGGCAAGGAGAATGTCAGTACTACCAGCACCGACATCGAGCACCATGCCACGTCTGAGTGGTCTTCGCATTCTGCCGGCCCCAACGAGAGGCCATTCTGCATCGTGTTCCCAAGCTCCACGGAGGAGGTCTCACAGATCATGCGCATCTGCCACCAGAGGCGCATCCCCGTCGTCGGATACAGCGGTGGTACCTCCCTCGAGGGCCACTTCACACCGACTCGTGGCGGCATCTCGATCGACTTTGGCCGCATGAACAAGGTCCTCCAGCTGCACCAGGAGGACCTCGATGTCGTTGTGCAACCCGCCGTCGGCTGGGAGGCTCTTAACGATCAGCTTGCCCAGTCGAACCTCTTTTTCCCGCCGGACCCGGGCCCGGGAGCCATGATCGGCGGCATGATCGGCACCGGCTGCAGCGGGACCAACGCCTACCGCTACGGCACCATGCGCGAGTGGGTTCTTAGTCTGACCGTCGTGCTGGCGGACGGCACCGTCATCAAGACGAGGCAGCGCCCGCGCAAGAGCTCCGCCGGTTACGACCTCACCAAGCTCTTCATCGGCTCCGAGGGAACCCTGGGCCTGGTCACGGAGGCGACGCTCAAGGTCACAACCAAGCCCGCGGCGACCTCGGTGGCGGTGACGTCGTTTCCCACCATCCGCGACGCCGCGAACTGCGTGTCCAAGGTCGTGGCCGCCGGCATCCCCGTCGCTGCGGTGGAGATCCTGGACGACCTGCAGATGCAGTGCATCAACAAGGCCGGGATGACGAGCAAGGCGTGGGCCGAAGCGCCGACGTTGTTCTTCAAGTTTGCTGGAACGCAGACCGGCGTCAAGGAGCAGATCGGGCTTGTGAAGCAGCTCGCTGCTAAGGCCGGCAGCAAAACCTTTGACTTCGCCAAGAACGAGGACGAGCAACACGAGCTGTGGAGCGCGAGAAAAGAGGCTCTGTGGAGTACCATGGCGGTGAAGCGCGATGGTGACCACGTCTGGACTGGCGACGTTGCGGTGCCGATGAGCAGGTTGCCCGACATCATCGAGGAGACGAAGGAGGCTTTGGCCAAAACTGGGTTGTTTGGCACTATTGTCGGCCATGTTGGTGATGGAAACTTCCACAGTGAGTATTGTCTGAATGGGTAAAGTTTGGGACGCCTATGCTAAGTTTCTTGCGTGCAGCGATCCTGCTCTACAATGATCAAGAGCGCAAGAGGGCCGAGCGCTTTGTGCACAACATGGTCAAGAGAGCCGTCGAGATGGAGGGCACCGTCACAGGCGAGCATGGAGTCGGGCTCGTCAAGAGAGATTACCTCCCTCACGAGCTGGGCGAGTCGACTGTCGATACCATGAGACAGGTGAGCTCGTCCCATCCGACGGCGCAAGAATCATTACTGACAAGAACCCACAGATCAAGAAGGCCCTTGACCCCCTTTGCCTCCTCAACTGCGATAAGATTGTCAGGGTCCAGCCTCCCAAGGCTGGTGAGGTCAGCGAGTGGTAGTTTGGACGACCTAGCTTAAGGTCCAGATCTGTTGGCCGATTGGTTGTAAAGAATTAAGGGACCACAGACGTTTAGTCGTCATCACCATCACCTCTTGTACATATATCCTCCACGCAACCTGATACTTGGGCGCCGAGTCTGGCGTTTGAGGACATGGCGTTTGAGGACACTTTCCCTTTTGATCAAGACATGAGTTTCCTCCTACAACGTAATGACCCAGAGCTTTCCGACTGTAGCGTGCTGTGCACGTGGGAGGGGAGGAATGCAAAAAGTCAAAAAGTCAAAAAAGGGGACGAAAGTTCCAGATCTCCCAACTGGAGGAAACCGGCAAAACATAATCATGAAAGGGACGAGACTCGAACTCGCGCGGGTTGCCCCACCAGGAAACAGATGTTAAGCTGACCTTAACCTGGCGCCATAACCAACTCGGCCACCCTTCCTGAGGTTATTGAAGTTTTCTTCCAGGTGGAGATCTTATGAAGCCCTTGACGTCAAAGGTTCCACTTTGAAAAGCTTGGTCGGGAGCAAAATTATTCGAATTCCGATGATTATAAATCTTCTGACAGCTGACCACGGGAATTGCTCTGGGGATACCCAGACGAAGATGTTAAACATGATATTTGATGCTATCGAAGATCTGCGAACCAAAACCGAGCGCGACGGGGGAGAAAGGGGTGGAGTGAAAGGAACAATCCTGACAATCCAGATCCGTTCAAATAGCCATGGAACATCGACAAGTCCTTTAAGCCGTCTGTCGCGCATGCACATCCCTCATTTGAAGATTGGCTGGCGACCTGGACGATCCCAGACCAAGGCGAAGACGAAGATTCTGCAACTTCAAAAAATGGGTCACCATCTGGCGGACTTCCATCTCCTGGGTTGTCGAACGCGCGCCGAGCACAGGACGTGACGCTGATCATCGAGGGCCTTTCATCAACCTGGTCATGAAGGTACAAGTACGCAGTATATTGCTGCGAACGGCAGCACTTCTCTGTATGATATCATTTCCAAGATTCACAGTCTGCCACGGAACGAAAGCCATCCGTCTAACAAGGTTCAAGGGGATGATCAAGTCTGCGGGTTTGTAATCAAGGACAACGGCGCCAAAGTTTCTCCTTCCATGCCTCATACCACCTCATTGATGGTTGTCACGAAGGGCAAAAGCTCCTACGATTTCCATCAAGCTCTAAAGATCAATGAGGAGGAGAGGTTTATTGACTTTTGCAACAAATACTTGCGGAGACTTTTGCGCCCGACGGCTTCGAGACACAAGGTAGCCGAAAAGAGGCCATCCCGCATTTTACTGCATAGTCCATTGGACTCTCGGCGGTTGCGCCGGTATCGCATTTCAGAGAACCTTGAGACTGCCTGAGTCACATATCCGAACCAATCCAGATGATTCTTCTTCTTCTTTGCTTCAGAATGGTCAAGTTGCCTCCGAATTCTTAAGCCCGTTTCCTCTTTTCAATAGTGACGATTACCAAGAAAGACTCCCTCAGGAAATGAATCGCAAGGGTGGCATGTTTTTCCCTGCTTTTCAACGAGAAGCTGTCGCGATATCTTTCGAGATGGAAGGCGAAGAAAGCATATGGGAACGACAGGGCCAGGAAGGCATCGGCGGCATCCAATCACAGATAGCTTCGCTACTCCTTGACCATGTTCAGTTTCGAAGTCACGAGGAATTTTCAGGAAGCGACTTCGAATTGCATCGTACTTGCAGTCCTTCCGACCTTGGACTGGAAGACGGAACTATCATCGAGATGCTGGATCTTGGCCCGCACGTCAAATCGCCAAGTGATTTTGAACGCTCACACTCAAACGATGAAAGATCTCAATCAATCAACGATACGAGTCCAATTCTATATCCGTCTCACAATAGCGGCAGATATCGGGCTTCCACTGTGCAAGACTTGCTTCAGATGAATGGATGCCAAGATGGAGCCTCGAGTATCCGTCTCGGGCCTGTTTTGCCACTTGTTCTTCACTTCAAGTTTATCATCAGAGTAAATAGAAACAAGACTGGGGACCTTGGTTCTGAAAACATTTCAGCATGCTCGCCGTTCCTTGCGCTCGGATGTCTCTTCTGCGAATGCCTTCATAGCCGTGGCATCAACTGTGGTTTGAACGACTGCCAACCGTGTCGCAGGTATGGTATGCATCCTAGGTGGTCATTCGCCTTGTCTCATGAAACTACATTTATGGACCTCCTGGATTTCTGTGAAAAATCCCTGCAACAGGTGTTTTCGGGACTTGGCTGTTCAGACCGGGAGGTTCACGTAACCTTCGCACAATACTCGAAAGGAGAGCGTATGCGCGAGAATGCAAGAAATAGGACACCCACGTCTCAGTTATTTTCCAGGCTGCGAGATGTTCGTCCCGTCAGCGAAAGTTCCGGGTCCAGGCCGGGGGTGGGACATGGCTCTTGGTGCTGGAGCGCACCCACGACAACGCTGTCTACGCAAGCGCCTCAAGATGAGACTGGAAGAATAGCTGCGAGATCAATTTTCAGCTTCTCAATGCAGTTTCCTTCAAGTCTGTGACTGGAATAGCAGCCTGGATTCCGGTCTCGTTGATGGAATATGAGAAGAGGCAGCTTACGTTGCAGGTGCCACTAGTCCCTCACAGCTTCTCGACGGCGGCAACCAGGGGCAACGTGTGTTCAACCTGAGATGCATAACCACTGCCGATACTGCAGCTTCGGACGACGTCAAAAAGACGCGCCAGATCATTCCTTGCACTCAGTGTGAAATCAACCTCTGCAACGTGGCGTAAGTTTGTCCAATTCTCGAGGAATCTTTAACGCTCAGTGCGGTCGTTAGACTGATGCGCCCTAGACTTATACCTTGTAAACACATGTTCTGTTCCGACTGCGTTGGACGCGATTGCAGCACGTGTTTCCAATGCGAGACTCCGTTCACTAGCCAGGTCATCTTTTCAGCACGACAAGAACTCTTAAAGGCGCCATCATACCCTCAGTCTATCGAGCTGTACGAAAGCCCGGAAATAGTGGCTTTGAATATCTTGAAGTTGACATGGGGTGATCATAGCTTCTCCCGGTTCAGCTTTGCCATTAGCATTTTGAGAAGAACCGAAGGCGAATCGCAGATACGCATTGCTAGAATATTGGCTGTTGAAAAGGCCAGGTGTGGAGAAGTATACCAGCTTGAGTCTTTGCTTGCTTTTCTCTCTAGAACCAGCTTCCTCGAAGATTCAGGCAAAGGTTCGAAAGAGCTCGTGGATCTTCTTCAAAATTCTCTGCAGAGCCTTCATTCTTCACCAAGTGGTCGGACTCACGGCTCCAAAAAGTCAACATGCATCGAGGCTGTCATTGGTTGGATGGAAGCCGAGGGCATCGAGCCAAGTCGTCTCCCAGACGAAGGCCTCGACTTGAGGAAATGGTTTCGCCCCCGAGCTGAACACAACTTGGAGCGAATCTTCGGCTCTCTGACACGCGGAGGCAAGTCATTTATAGACTATGGGTTTTGCATCGGCGATCTCCGAGCCACTACAGAGCTGGAGCCATATCATCAGGTCGCAAAAGTGAATCAGCTATTGCTACGAGACTTCATAATGCATGGTTTCGACGTGAACCATCAAGATGGAGAGGGCCAGACTGCTCTTTGGTGTCCAGTCGACGACGTGCGCCTGCTACTTGACAATGGCGCTCGCGTAGATGTCTTCGCCAATAACGGAAATACCGTTCTACATGCCTTGGTTCTGGACTGTAATAGAACACATTTGGAAGCTCTGTTGCTCCATGATGAAGCGAGAGCAGCCTTGGATATTCGCAACAAAGACAACCTCATCCCTTACCACCTCGCACTCGGCCTTGAAGATATGGAGACGTGGAAGAGCCTAACAAACTTACTCGAGGACAGCGGTGCTGATTGCACGGTTCCCGCTCCGCACGGCACGTCGAAGAGTGTTCTGGAGGGAAAAGTGGACAAGTGGCATCTCAATCTTTATAGTCGTATCGGCTTGGAAGTCGTCCTCATCTCCGGATCTGTTCGATTCTGATAATGATGATCACGATGGTGACTCATTCCTGCGATATATGTAGTCATGCGGCGATTAGATTCAAGTTTGGAAACTTGAAGCATATTGTCGATCCCAAGTTTATGTTGTCATAATTGATTCGCTCGAGTAAGGCGCATGGTATATACTGACAGCCCCGTCACTGACGTGCATCCTTTATATGACAGTCTAATCATCAATGCCACCCCACTCGCCACCATCACCACCGTCCTCTCTCCTGGAGTGCTTCTCCTGCTTCTTCCTCTGCTTGCTCGCTGCAGCAGCTCCCTTCTTATTATGCTCCTTCCGCCTCTCCCACTTGCTCTCCGTTGAAATCATAGCTGCACCATGACTGCGTCTAGCCTCGACACCCTTCTCCTTCAACTTCTTCTTATCCGCCTTGCTCACATTCGGCAGGGCGTCGAGGAGCCACTTCTGCACATTAGCCTCCTCGCCTGTCTTGCCAGCCTGCTTCTCACTGGCTGCAATGACGTTGGCAATGCTTTTGACGTAGGGGATATCGTCCGTCGTGTAGAAAGTGACAGCCACGCCACCCTCGCGTCCAGCTCTACCCGTGCGTCCCGCGCGATGGACGTATACAGCGCTCGATCCGGGGACGTCGTAGTTGACCACGCCGTTGACTCCTGCAAAGTCGACGCCGCGGGCGAGGACGTCTGTGGTGATCAGAATCCAGACCTCGCCGGCGCGGAAGCGGCGCATGATTCCCGCGCGGGCCTTGTCGGACAAGCCGCTGTGCAGGGCAGCGATCCTGGTGGGGCCGCCGGCTGCAAGGGGAATGTCGTACTTGAGTTCTTCGGTGAGAGCGGTAGCACGCTCTATGGTCTGGGTAAAGACTAGGAATGGGGGCCTCAGAGGAGGTCCTGAGTCCTCTCCAGCTGTCGGATGCAGCAGCTGGCGCAAGCCAAGCAATTTACCCTTCTCCGTGGCAGTGTAGACCAGCTTGTGCGTGACGTTGGGGACAGCAGTATCCTTCAGTCCAACCACGAGACGGAAGAGTGGCCTGGTTGCTGACCTTTCAGCTTGCATCTCCTTCACCAAGGCCTCGATGTTGGATCCGAAAGTTGCAGACCAGAACGTAATCTTCAGGTCTGGGTTCGAGCAAGCTGTCCAAATAGCCACAGTCTGCTCACGGAAAAGGGGATCCAAGAGTACATCCGCCTCGTCGAGAATGAGCGACTTGACTGTCGGAAGCACGCGCTGGCTCTTTGACGACCCTGATGTGAGGAAGTTGAAAAGCAGTGTCGGAGTGGTGATGAGAATATCCGCCTTGGTAACGTGCTTAGAGTTTGCGGGCTCGGTCTCGCTATCCTCGTCATCTTCTCCAGAGTTCTCACTTTCGGATTTCTCGTCCTCGCTTTGGGAGTTCCCATCTTCCTCAGAGGCTATCCGCATTCCTTTCTTCATGCCGACAATCTTGATTCCGGATCCCTGGGCAAGTTTGCGCCCCTCATTGACAATCTGGAAAACCAGCTCTCTAGTCGGCGCAACAACGATGGCAGATAGCTCGAAGTCGTCCGGTTCCCCTCCAGCAGATGCCCTCTTTTGCATGATCGAGTTGATCGCAGGGATCAGAAAACTGATCGTCTTTCCACTGCCGGTCGGCGCGACGGCCAAAAAGTCCACGCCGTGCGACACATCACCCAGCTGTTCCTTGTTAGGAACCTTCTTGATCGCAAGCTCAGGCTTCAAGAGAAGTGGGAGACTACCCAGCTGAACCTCGGTTGGCACCTTGTAACCCTGGTGAGCGAGGTTGTCTGCTAGCAGCGGCGCAATGTTGAAGTTCGTCCTCAGCTCGCGGAACGAAGTCAAAGGCTGCGGGTGCAGTTGGCTCGTCTCCTTCTCCACCTCGACGGCGACCTTCTTCTTCTTCTTGCTTTTGGTAACCTTGGCGGGCTTGTGACGCTCAGACAGGAGGGTGAGCTTCAATCGGTGGGATCGGAGGATCTGTCGGCACTCGTCTTCCGGCAGCAGCTTCGGCTTGACCGCGGGCGCCTCGGCGGTTTCTTCGCCCTTCCCGGCAGCTTGCTGGTTCTTCTCATTCTCCCCGGAAGATTCCTCTTTCAGCGCAAAAAAATCAACCACGGGCAGCTGTGCTTCTTCCTTCTCCTCGGCCTCTTCTTTGCCGCGCTTTCTCTTATGGCCCCGCGTGGAGAGGACTTCGTCGTGGAAAAGTTGGGGGTTCGCGCGGTTGCCGGCCGAGGGTAGGTTATTTAGCGCATTATTTGCCGGTTTGTTGCCCTTTGAGGGCTGCTTGATGCCGCGCGAGAGAACTCGGAGGATATCCATGGTTGCTGGTGCAGAATGGCAGAATGCAGTGCCCTCAATCTTTGGAAGCTGCTATTCACATTGACATGGAAATTTTAAAGTGGGGACAGCGGACGGTGCCCGCACAGTGCATTTTCCTGTGCGGACTTACATAATCCACACAGCCAGACGCCTTGTTAGATCTCGCTGCGTTCATAACGATTTTGATAATCAATCGCCATGATAGGAGTTCAGTAATCAGAGTTCTGAATCTCAATGCTATAAGCTATGGGGCGTATAGGGGGGTGATGAACAAGCCCTACTTCCAACACCTTGATCTGTGATTCTAGAGGTTCTTCCCATCCTTGTTGCAACCTGCACACTCCATCTGAAGAACCATCAATCCTTTTTCAATATGAGAGTCCTTGAAACGAACACCTTGAAGCTTGTGGACTTTCACGATCTAACTCATCAGCCTTATGCGATCCTATCTCATTCGTGGGGCTGGGATGAGGTACATTCCAAGACATGATGACATTGACTTTGGAGGAGGGCAGTAAACGACGCAAAGATGAAATCAAAGAGAACCATGGGGTTGAAAAAATCACCACCACATGCGCCAAGGCGAAGGAAGATGGCTTTGCCTACGCTTGGATTGATACATGCTGGTCAGACGCTCCTACAAACCGCATCCGTTGCACTTAACCCTAACCTCACCATAGCATCGACAAGACCAGCAGTGCTGAACTTCCAGAGTCCATCAACTCGATGTTTCGATGGTATCAAGAGTCTGCAATATGCTACGCTTACCTGGTTGACGTGCCCACCGCCGACAGAGTTGTCGATATTTGGGATGAACAGAACTTCGATCGAGAGGGACTCTTCAGAGCGAGCCGATGGTTGACCAGGGGTTGGACACTTCAGGAGCTCTTAGCCCCGGAAGTTGTCGAGTTCTACGCAGCAGATTGGACCGAGATCGGCACCAAATCCTCCCTATCATCGCGCATTTCTGTCATCACAAAGATCGACGTCGATGTACTGGAGGGGAGGAAATCCATTAGGCATCGTTGTGCAGCAGAGCGGCTGTCGTGGGCGGCCATGAGACAAACCACACGAACGGAAGACATGGCCCATTCCCTGCTTGGAATAATGGACGTGAACATGCGACTCTTATACGGTGAAGGAAAGCGCGCTTTCTCCTGACTTCAAGAAGCCATGCTCAAGGAACGAGAAAATTACTCCCTATTACTGCCAAATTTGGCGTCACACATGACTTCGGTGCTCAGAGACGGCGGCTCATTTCCAAGCGAGGCCATCGTGTCTTTGGGCGAAAATTCAGATCGAGCGCCCCCGCTAGCTGAGGACTTGAATGACTTCGCCGTGGAGGACCCAAGTATATGGTCTTATGCCATGATTGAGTACTGGTCAGCAACAGAATCGGCGATAGGCACTGAGAACCACTACGCGCCGTATCTCAGTCCACGAGGCCTCCAAATTTGCCTGCGCCCCGCCGGCGATTCTGGTGGTGACAACACCCGGCGGCCGATGTCGAGACGTTTCGACACGTACTGCAGAACTATGAATCACTGCATCTTCATAGGTCTGAGTGGAAACGCCGTGGGCAACAATTTCGTACGCACGCGCGCCTTTGACTTAGTCCCATTCGATGGAAGAGACAGATCAAGGAAAGCGAATCTCCTGAACAGGTTTCGGAGCATTTGTATAATTGATCTTGGGAAGAGGGTTCTAACTCACAGAAGTCGACGCAACGCGGAACTAGGGGCGAGGGGTATTCCTAGGTGGATCGTTGACACTTCTGGTGTCTCTGTTCTTGAGGTGGAATGGTTTGACGAACCATTCGATGGCTTGATCATCGGTCCAGAGATTTGGCAGAAGGTACTCTGCCTGGGGTGGTGCTATGGAGCACCGGGTGAGGATGAGCCCTTCTTACTCGCTGTTGGCGACCATTGGTCGGTGATAGTAAGCCAAAGTGAGTGTTGGGAACGTGGTATCGAGACGGGCACCTCCGAAGGCTGTGCGGTGGCTATAGCTGAAGCCGTTCGTGGCAAAGTGACCGACAAAGGTCCTGATCGACAACTCATCCGTCTCAACCAAGTCATTATCATGGTTACGTTCAGAAAGACGGCTGTGGACACGGCTTACGGGACACTGACGTTGACGGCGCATTGGAAACCGAAGTAGGCACAAATCTATCCTGGGAGCTCTCGCCGAGGCTTCGATGGTGATCAGCATTTCGGAGCACAAATAACATGATTATTGGACTGGCGAATTATCCATTCATATCAAACGCCATCGTACACCGACAAATCGTGAACGTTCTCATTGCCGAACGTTGCCGCCAGAAGATCATGCTCATTTTCTCTGGCGCATCTCGTCTTTGAATCCGCAGTCAAATATAGTTGAGGGTATCTTCCATTTTCTTTCTTCATGTTTGTTGTACATGTGGAAATTGCTTTCCATATTCTTACAGCTTTGACACAATATCGTCACAGCGCCCACATAGGTCGTCGTCCTTGGGGGCGATATATCGCCAGCAGCGGGGGCACTTGTGATCTGTGGGCGGCAGAACGGAGACAGTGCTCTTGACGCCGTTGATCTCGAAAGGCTCATCGAAGCGCCAATTACTCTCGGCGGGAAAGCGGCCGTTGACATGAACCGAAGACACAACGAACATGGCATCAAGCTCCTGTGCGTATTTCTCGAGAACACCGGCAACGCCTTGGTCGTCGGTGGAGACAAAGACAGAGGATTGCAGAGACGAGCCGAGGACCTTGGTCAAGCGGCCCCTCTCAAGACCTGCCTTGATGGCGCTGCTTACGGGCATGAGGACTGGGATGTCCTTGCGAAGGGCGGCTTCGCCGACGGCAGAATCCGGGACGCTGTGAACTGGGGCGTCATAGAGGGTGTACAGAGGATGGTTTAGGGTGCTGTCTGCCTTCATCCATTCCGGGCGATGATCCCAGGCTTCTTCCACCAACAGGGGAGTCATGGGAGACAGCATACGCAGGAAGCCGTGAAATATGGGCTCCAAGACACCGCCGCCGTCACCGCAGTACAGACGATCTTTCATGGCTTCGAGATAGAAGGCCGACAGCTCGGTAGCAACCCAGCGATTCAAGGCGCTGAAGGCCTTGTGGAACTCATAGGCTGCGTATGCTTTCTGAACTTCTTCCATTACGTCCTTCAGCTGGATGAGGGCGATATGGTCCATAGTAGTTCTGGGAGTAGTACGGGCCGATTCGTGCATGGACCCAAGCAGCATTTTGATGATGTTGCGGTACTTGACGAGGACAGTGTGGACGGACTTGAGGACAGCCTGGCCGATAGCGACGTCCCGAATGTACTCGGAGCTGGCGGCCCAAAGACGGAGGGCATCAGGGCCAAGAGCTTCATACGTCGGGCCGGCACCGGGGACTTTGTTCTTACCTCTAACCTTGATGGGAGGTAAGAGAGTGCCGTCCATGATCTGAGTGGGTGTGATAGTGTTGCCGAGCGATTTGGACATCTTCTTGCCTGCTTGGTCCAATGTGAAGCCGTGCGTGATCAGGGTTTTGAAAGGAGACTTCGGCTGTTCGTGGCCAGCTGCGCCAATGTTTGCTCTTTGCGCTGCGACGTACGACACCAGACTTGACTGAAACCAACCACGATGCTGATCG
The DNA here is from genome assembly GCA_037178605.1 of Colletotrichum euphorbiae. Lineage (NCBI taxonomy): Eukaryota > Fungi > Ascomycota > Sordariomycetes > Glomerellales > Glomerellaceae > Colletotrichum > Colletotrichum euphorbiae. The sequence continues at coordinate 182,566 of JAXCEF010000034.1, read as the reverse complement.
GAACCCTCGAGGTAGACATCAGCTTGGCCGTTGCTCTCTGTCCAGCTGCTTCCACTGTCGAACCAGACGTCCATGGTGTCGGTGCCGCGTCGGTAGCGTCCTTTGAGTGATGGCGCAACCCAGGCGGGCTCATCAGGAGCGTCGGAGAACCAAGCGTCGATACCACGTTGCTGGATTACAGAGATGATGTGGTCAACAGATTCCTCCGTGACCACAGCATCTCCATTGGCGTCGTAGAGAGCAGGAATAGGTACGCCCCAGGCACGCTGACGAGAGATACACCACTCGCTCCTGCCAACAACGAAGCTCTCAAGACGGGTTCTTCCAGATGCAGGGATGAACTTGACAGCCTTCAGTGCGTTGATAGCGTCGTCCTTGATGCTATCCACATCGGCAAACCACTGAGCCGTAGATCTCATGACGACTGGTTGCTTTGTACGCCAGTCATAGGGATATTTGTGCTTGTACTTGGCAGCTTGCAAGACGTCGTCCTCAATTAAAGCGAGAACAGCCTTGCTGCCACCTTTGAGAATCGAGGAGGACTGGGTCAGCTTTTCGGGTGCATCAGGGAACGCCTCGCTTGTGAAGTGTCCTTCATCGTCGATGGGCGCAAATGCCTCGATGCCAAGCTCAGCGCAAGCTTGGTAATCCTCAAAACCGTGACCAGGAGCAATGTGAACAAGCCCGGTACCAGAGTCTGCGGATACAAAGTCCCCGTGGATGATGGGTTGAGGCGTCGACTGGAACCCCTGAAGCCTGTTTCGGTACTTAAGTCCCTTCAACTCGGAGCCCTTAATGGATGATGCAATCACTTCCGGCGTTGCTTCGGTAAACAAGGCCTTGACAGCCTCCAGACGGGTGACGGCGGTGAGATATGCGCTTCCGTTAACAGCAATGACGGCGTATTCCAAATCATCGTGAATGGCGATAGCCTTATTTGCTGGGAGTGTCCAAGGGGTGGTAGTCCAAATGATAGCGTAAAGCTGACCGGAAAATCCGTTCAGCGCCGGGCCGTCGATGATGGAATATCGAATGTATGCCGCTGTGGAAACATGATTCTCGTTGTACTCTAACTCCGCCTCGGCGAGGGCGGTTCTGGAGGAGGGTGACCAGTAGACAGGTTTGTTCTTGCGGTAAATCAGGCCGCCACGAACCATTTGCTGGAAGAGGCGCAGCTGTCTGATCTCGAAGTCGGGGTCCATAGTCGTCCAGCGAGCGTCCCAGTCGCCCATCACGCCATATGAGCGGAAGTCATGCATCTGTTCTAGCACCGTCGTCGAAGCAAGCTGCCTGGCGGCCCTGCGAATGTCGACAGCGCTCATGTCCTTGCCGCCCAAGGCGCCGACCGCTTTGAGTTCGATAGGTAGACCATGGCAGTCCCAGCCAGGTCTATAGCGCACGCGATATCCTGGGCACGAGTCGATAAGCCATTAAGCCTTTTGCGGTGTAGTATTGATCCATCTAACCTTGCTGGACCTTGACCCTAGAGACCATGTCCTTCAAGATCTTGTTCAGCGCATGGCCGACATGGAGACTACCGTTTGCATATGGGGGCCCATCATGGACTGTGAAGCACGGCCGGGAGTCATCGGCCGATTGCCAATTGTAGAAATCATCGGCGCATCGGCGCAAGTAATCGGCGCGAAACTGCGGTAGCGGACGCGGACTGGAACGCAGCGGGTCAGCTGCGGCCGGGAGCGGAGGGCGGACGGTCGGATGGGACGATTGCTTACGGAAAGGTAGACTTGGGCAACCTCAGTGTCGATGCCCATGACTTCGACATGGTCTCCTCGTAAGCATCACCGCGAGAGAGATTGCGCGGGTATGTCAGTCCAGGTGGAGGGTAAGTTAGGTACCCGGAAGATGTTGTGCTCCGAATTGGAGCCGACGCAAATCGGTCGCAGGTACTGGACACTGACCAACCTCCTCAGAAAATTCACGTGAGTGGGCCAATATCCACAGTATTAGTGCCTGAGGGTGCGATCTGCCACATTTCCAAGCAAGATAACCCCTCCGCTATAGCTCCATGAGATAAGTAAAAGTGCTATTTTATAATATATTATACTATCCTGGGGTATTCTTCTTATATATAACTCAAGAATAGGCTAAAATAAAATATCTAGGACTATAGATTATTTTAGCTATTATATTAATTTAAGATTTAGCTATTAGGTAGTAAAATTAATAATCTTATAGCTTAGAGAGGTTTAAGTATTAATCTTTTGCTTTATAAACCTTAAGAATACTAGAGGTAGTATTAGTATAACAGAATATACTTTTAAAAGTATACTAATAAAAAAGAGGCTAGAGATATATCTAGATTTAAATTTTATTTACTATAATATATTAGGCATATCTATTAGTACTATACTACTATATATATATATATATATTTATATAACTTCTCCTATAGGTTTAAGTTAATATAAAATAGATCTTTATAAGGTTTTTAATTATAAAGAGCTCTTAAAAGTAGTTTTAAATTAAAATAAACATAATTCTACTTAAATTTCTTATTAATTATAATATCTTATTTCTACTACTAAGATCTATATTGAAATAGGTATTAAAGTAGAGGTAGAGGAACTTATTCTAAAGTGGGTTAATTTAATAGATCTTCTATTTATTTAATTCTAGTATTATTGTTGGGATATTCGCCCATCCGGACCCAACCCAAGTGTCGGGCCCGTGGCCCAGCGGGCAGGAACGACAACAAAGGTAGTCACATGACCTCAGTCATATAACCCACCTCATTAGTCTACTATATCGTTCCTTCTTCACTAGCCACCCTTCTAGATACCTTCTTTCCTTATATATTATTAATATCACCACTATTTTCAAGTTCTATTTTATCTCTTACCTTCTAGTACTAGTCTTTATAAGACTAACACTAATTAGTAGTTATCTTCACTATTATATTACTTAAAACTATATAACTATAGATTCGTAAGATTAAATAAACTACTGAAGAGGCAATCTAAACCCTAATAATTCTGAGTCTTTTAACTTATTATCATAGCCTCTTATTTTAGATACCGTACTAATAGATAATAGTTTAAACCCTAATGATTCTAAGCCTTACTAGAGACTTATTATTATAGCCTCTCGTTTTAAAGTATTATTTAAAGTTATTACTAGCATTATAAGCGAAGTTTTTAATCCCCCTCTATTTTAATAATAGCTATAGCTTATCCCGCAACGCTATTTAGCACTTTCTCATTAGCAGAGATCCCTTTAAGACTTAACAATTCTAAGTCTCCCTGGACTTATTATTATAGCCTCTTGTTTTAAAGCAGTATCTAAAGTTCTTATTAATATCGTGGGCGAAGTTTCTAATTCCCCACCGTTTAATACGTCCCGCAGTCCCCTCCCGCAATAACCTTATTACTAGTCACGCTAGCAGATTATCTTTTAAACCCTCTTTTACTATCAAGTAGTTACCTTCTTTTACTCTCTTTAAGCACCCTCCGCTATCTTTATAGCTATTAAAAACCTCCCATAAATAACTCCTCCACTAAAGCGCCAAAAACACCAAAATAATATAATGTTTTTTTAACTAACCGTATCAATTTAGCATATTTTCGCCGTTTTTTAGTATATTTCAACTTTAGTAGTACCTACTACTTAACTAACCTTCCCACCTTTACTACTTTTACTACATACCTTAAAACCCACCTCCTTTAAAACTCCCTCTTTTTTACCCTTCTTTTGCTACCAAATCAACTACTTCAAACCCTCTAGATATAATAATAAGCAGTAAGCCCCAACTACCTATAAAAGAGAGACTTTTAATATTGCTATCCGCCTGCTATTTTAGCAACTACATTAGCTATATTAATATTGCATTGATATTATAGTAACTATATTAAAAAGCAGTAGCTAAACTAATTTGCTGCTATAAACGCGCCTTCTGAACCCGCAGAGAGCCCCAACTGCCCGCGTAAAATAAGTTATTTCAGCCTCATATCAGATTTATTTGATTTATTTGTTTTGCTACGCTTAAAAGGCCTCATTTAAGCTCTGTTTTAAGCTATTTAGCTAAAACTAACCCCCACCCCCCCACCCCCCCCTTCCTCAAATACCCTCTCTAATACCTACTCCTCTTTAAACTTCTTTCTATCTATAACCAGCCAACTTTAATACTAAAAATCTTTCTTCTTCAGCCTCTTTTTGCTATTTTTTATTACTTTCTAACCCCCCCCTCTCCTACCCTTTTAGAAGACAAATAATAAGTCTATCAGCAGTAATTCGCCTAATAAATAGACTACGCCCTAAAGCTGCAGCCTAGGGTAGTCAACCTATATTTAAGGTATTATCAGCCTACTAGCTTATTAGTCTTCTTAAATCCCTCACACTCTTATTATATTTAAAATGAATTTAGGTTTTAGCGGAGTATTAGTACCTTTAGGGAAATAATATCTTACTAGTAGTAAAGGTCTAGTAGTACTGTTAATTAATACTTATTAATAGCACCTATTTTCCCTAATAAAACAGCTAAACTAAGTCTTCTTTAGAAGACTACTTAAATTATTTAATTATAATCCCCTTCTTGAATCTATCTATTAGATCCCTCCTTCAAAAAACCTACTTTTAGACTAAACCCTTTAATAAGCCCTTAAGACCTTCAATAACTTCTTAAGACCCTCAATAATTTTCTTTTTAGAACGTCTTATTTAGGAAAGATCCCCTCTTTAGAAAGCCCGTCACAAGAAACAAGATCCCCTTTTTAGGAAGCCTTTTATAGGAAGTGCCCTCTTCAGAAAGCCCTATTTAAGAAAACTACTATAAGAAGGTCTATTAATAAGAAGAAAATTAGTAGCAGCATCTATAAGTCGTCTAATATATAGATTATTGCCCCAAAGCTATAGCTTAGAGTAGATAACCCATATATAAGATATAAGCACGGAGATAAAAGTAGAAGGGGAGGTTGAAAGAATTCCAGTATAATATGAATAGAATTCTGGCAAGGAATAGTGAATGAGGGTAGCTTTTCGGGTTTGATCCATAATATTCAGATTAGAGGAGAAAATGTAGATATGAATAGGTGTATATTTTGTGCGTGAATACTCGTATCTAAAAGGCTAAAAAGCTAGGGAAAAGGTAGGCATATATGTCCAGCCTTTTCCACCAGACTTCGTATTCGCAGTATGCTTCGCATTTGCTTTCGGCGCTTAAGATACGCTTAGTTACGCTAGCGCACGCTAGCGCACGCTAGGGCGCATGCGCTTAAGCAGTCTAAGCGTAAGTTTTTTACGCTTAAGCATAATGCACCTATGCGCAGTTTTACGCTATGGTCTCATGCATCTAAGCGTAGGTTAACGCTAATGTATCTATGTATAGTTTCAAGCTACTGCATAGCTGTATGCGCTAATGCAATGCATCTTTTGCATAGTTTCAAGCTACTGCATAGCTGCATGCGCTAATGCAATGCATCTTTGATTTTAAGCTACTGCATAGCTGTATGCGTTAATGCATAATAAAACCTTAAATATAATACGTATTAAAGTACGTTATTTCAGGTTATATTTAGATTGGTTTTACCCTATCTGTATAGGGATAAACTATATACTATTCGATGCGAAATCGAATAGAAAATTCAAATGTATAAGTTATATTATTATATCTTATATAGGTGTAGAGATATAGTACTTTAAAGATATAGGAGTAAAAGATATTACTCTATTTTCTATATAAGATATATATAAGATACTAATATTAGCTTATAAACCTTCTTATTCCTAACTTCTAAATATAACTTAATTCTTCCTAACTATAGCCAATAATATATTCCCTATATGTTTAGCCCCTTCCTCCCCTTAGCAACCTCATTATTACTTAGTAATCCCTATTCCTAACGATTTCAAAGCCCTTATCAACCACGATACATATAGCTCAGTTACCTACTTCAACCCAAAAGAAACTAACCCATTCAAAATTACCAGTTATATCGCCTACTATACTAGCAAGTACCTCAAGTACTATATTTAGAGTTAATAGCTCTAAGCTAACTTTAAGGAAGACTTTTAAGATATTACTAAGATATCTACCTATACTAATAATAATACTACTAAGGCCCTTCATAAGGTACTAATTAACAATGGTATATATATCCTTATAATTATAGCTATATTAAAGATAATGCTACTAGCATCCTTAACTAACTCACCTTCTATATTTAAACTAGCAAAGACTTTAAAGCTATTAAATCGCAGTATCTAACGCTTTTAACTTATTATAAACGGGAGCCTACTCTCTATAACAAAATTACCTAAGTGTCACAAACAAAGAAAGGACGAAGGCTGGCGCGCTTCAATTACGCTGTATTGAGTGGATTCTGAGTTGAAGAAGGGAAAAGTCTATCTGTGGGCTAACGTGGGCCTTTGAAGCTGAAAAGCCCTCTGTGAGTCACGTGACTTATCGGTCACGTGACCTGAAAGTCAGCCTGGTCAAATCCCACGCCACAAGTCGGACCTCCCCGAGGGTTACGTGACTTAGTGGTCACGTGAACTGAAATTCGGGCTGGTCACAGCCACGCCGTGACATAAGAGATAGATACCCCAATTATTCCTATTATTAAACCCCCTATAAGACCCCCTACTACTCCCCCTATTTAGTTATTAGCCCCTACTATTAATCCCGCGCTACCTCTACCTATGCCTGCCCAAAAGCCTTCTACTATACTTATCTCCCCAAAATAGCTACCTCCTGCCTCATTATCTCCTTCTTAGCCCTAATAAGGCTTCCCGCCGTTTTTACCTAATTAAAACCATAAAAACAATATCTAAGACATTGATTTTAACCTCAATTTTAGTATATCTACTAACTAGAACCCTCCTCTACGCAACTACTAATCTCACTAGCCCCTATTCTTATATAATAATACCCCTACCTTATATTAACTTAAGAGTCTCACTAAGTTTTATGATAATAATAACCTTAAGTATAGTAGCAGTAAGTTAGACGTTCTAGATTCCAAATTACTAGTTTTTAAGGATTACTACACGAAAGCTAGTATCTCTATATAATAGTATACTAAAGCTTTCTTTCTTATACTAAAGGGAGATACTTAAGAGTACTACGTTTAGTATATTGCCTCTATTTACTCCTAACTCCTCTACTATAAGATAATCACTTAGATAAAGAAATACTTTAAGACTAAGGAATTTCATATCGCTAATAAGAACCTTTGAGATAATACTATATTACTCAACCTTATATATAAAAACCCTAAGAAATCTATTGCTAAAAATCTTAAAATTCTATTTAAGATCCTTTTAATTATCAAGCCCGCCCTTAGCAAGAAGTATAATAGAGATAAGCTACTTATTACAAAATTCGCAATACCTACTAAGAAGTTCGAGAGTACAAATTCACGCTGTATTAGTATCTCTTAAACCTCCAGGATTTATATAATTCCCTTTATTCAGCTATTAGTATAGCATTCTATATAAACTAAAGCCTTACTTAATTCACTATAAATAAAATAAATAACAAAACTATAGCCATACCTACTAAATCTAACGCTATATATATCAATCCATACTTCTAGAATAGTAATTAAGGTAGTAACTTTCACAAGAATAACAGTAGCAGTAAGTACCGCTAAAATCAGCCAAATCAATAGTTTCATTACAAATCTTTTAGCTACTATAAGGGCTAAAGATGCTAGATTTATTGCAACCCTGAATACTAGTTATAAAAGCATACTAAGAATAAAAGAGCCAAAGAGTATGCTAACTTTAAGAATAAATATACTAAGTACTTATAGAACGTTACTAAACATAACTTAATCGCCTTTCTCTTCTATTTTGAGGGTGATAATAATAACGAAATTAACCCCGATAATACTGATGCTGAAGTTGAGCACTTTTTGTAGCAAAACGACCAGAACCAACCGGAACCCTCTAATCCCTCTTCCTCTTCCCATAAGTTCACTACCTTCATTACTGAAACCCCCTTTCTTATTAATAGCAATAAATTAGTTAGCTTACTACTAAATTAAGCTACTTTTCACGTAGTTATAGGTATTAACCTAATTATTAACCCTATACCTTCTTCTACTATGCCTTCTACTTAACTTATTTTACTTAGAACTACTTCTTACTAATTATTCACGCTTAACGGCAGATACTCTAAAGAAGTCTTTCAGAGTATTATACTGGATTTAGGCGTAGTAGGAGTCTCTACTACTAGCTAATGGTAAGTCGTTGCTCTATAACGTATTTAACTATTAATTTTAGTTAATATAGTAAATACTGCTAAGCGAGAGTATGCTTTAGAGATAGCCCGTTTAAGAACTCTTTTAGCACTATTGCAGTTAATACTATATTTAGTAATATAGTATTTTACGTTATACCTATAAATACTCCCTTTCTATTATATTTAAGTAATATAGATAGAATAGGTATCTATTTTAATAACTTCTATAATTATCTATTTCAGGGCAGTATCGCTGCTCTAGTTATCTATAAATAGGGCTATGCGTAGCTCTTACTGGATAACAAAGAGGTTCTAACCTATTACTTAACCAATATTAAGCTTCATCGTCTATACTGCCGTTTTAGCCATCCCTCTATTACTAAGTTAGTAGCCCTTTTAACCTATACTAGTTATCTCATTTGAATAGCACAATTAAGCAGTTAACTAAGGTCTATATATATTACTAATTACATACTAGAGCCCCTTAGAGATTTAAACTTTTACTTAAAGACAACTACTATTCTAATTATAAAATTATCTGTAACGTTATATATCTTGAGGATAAAGCTGTCCTACATATTAGTAATACTGCGATTAGGTTTAATACTACTTACTTCTTACCTAATTTATCTACTAAAACAACCTAGGAGACCCTTTATTTTTACTGGATTTATATCTATTAAGGCCTGCCTAATTATGTTCTTACTACTATTAGTTTAAACTTTGCTACTAAAGTCTTAAAAAATTAAACTAAATCTATAGCTATTATAGTTAAAGTTATATTTATTGAAGCCTACTATAGGATCAGCAAAACGGAGCGATATCATAGACCCCTTCAGCGTGCTTTCACTATCATTCAGCAAGAACTTCCCCACGCCAAACTCAACCTGGTCCTTCAAATAGCTATCAAGGCTATTAACAACACTATAAGCTCTAATAGCCTTATTCCCACGCTATTAGCCTTTAGAGCTTACCTGTATATTAGCTATAAATCCTCTTTACTAGATATCACAGCCTATACTAAAGCTATTAAGGCTGCAATAAACAACTTACACAAAGAGTATACTAAATACAAGGTTGCTAACGCGCTAGGTGCCTGAAATAAGCCTAGCACTAATAAAGTTATCTAACTACCGCTATAGTCGCTTATTTGGGGGTATTGTAAAAAAGATAGATAGCAAGGCCCCTTCTGCTTAATTGCTATTTTAGGTGAAATAGTTACTATCTAACTACCCTATAGTACTTGTTACGGCACTAGTGGTGTGCGTACTTAAGTGCGGCTGTATTCAGAACCCTCGTTCTGAATGTCCTGTACTTTTTGCGCAATGGCGCAGTTAGGACACGTCTGAAGGGCATGCTGCACCCTTTAGCCCTTTTGGGGCCCGCACGTGATAGTACTTGAGACTTCCCCTCTACTGCTATTAAGCCCTTCTATATTAATCCCAACCCTGAACACCCCAAAGGCCTTAATACTACTACTCCCTCTGCTAATCCCACTCCTCCGCCCCAGCATTAAGAAAGACCCCCAAAAAGCCTAATTACTACTAATTTTACGTTTTTAGGCTTATTTAAGCAGGAGATTAATAACCCTATAATATTTATCTCTGCTAAGGAGAAGGCTAATTAGGAGCTCTCGCTAGCTTTCTATAAATTAGGTAAGCTTATTATTAATAGACCACCCTTCTAAAAACCCCGCGAAAAAGAGATTACTACTTTTCTTAACTATAAGGTATTTCGGTTTAAACTCCTTAATCTAACTAAGTAGTATAGGCGCCTCTTTAGGTCCTATATAGTTAATGAAATTAAGAATAAAACTATAACCCCCTTTAAGAAGTCTCGGCTTATTATTTATAGTATAATAACGCTAATAAGTATAGGATTTTAACCTAATTACTAATAATTTAATGCTATAGTATCTGCCTCCTTCTCGCTATTGCCTCTTCTCTTAGCCCTAATAGTTATTTAATTTAGATTAGAGATATTACCTAAGTATATGTTTAGTTATAAATAACCCTTATATGAGATATTTATGCTTACCTTCCTAATTAAATTTGTAATTAATACTCTCCTAGTACTATTATAAAGGTTATTAAACTACTATATAGTATTGCTAAAGCTAGCACCTATTATTGGGCTACCTATAATACCTATTGTTGTAAAAAACTGGGAATAATGAGTTCTGCTTTTAATCTATGCCTCCTTATCACTAATATCTTAAGCCTTTACTTTGCTATTGTTGAAATATAAATATATAATAAATTTATATTATTGGCCTTGGTATAGTAGCTTTTTTTGCTATTGAAAAAAAAGAGCTCTAGAAGGCTAAATCAATAGCTAAACCTAAGGAAAATCTAACTATTCAAACCCCTATCACCTTTAATAGCGGAACTATCTCTTTAGCTGCTAATAGAGCCATCATCCTTTAGTAGAAGGGCCAAGGTACTAAGATCGAGTTAGTGCCCAAGATATTAGCTAAGTAAAGGTATGTTGAGAAGCGCGCTAGAGGGGCGTATATTACCTCTATTTACTAACCTAAGGCTTATTTTAACTTATCCACAGCTGCCTAATACTAGGACCCTAATAATAAGAATATTGCTACTCTTAATAAGTACCTCAAATAGCTTAGCAATAATCTCAATTACAGCTTAATCTTCGTTATACTTTCCCTACCTACTACAAAACTCTTTATATTTATAGATAGTTCTTTTATAAATAATAAGGACCTCACTTTATAATTAGGCTATATTATTATGCTAGCTAATAAAATAACAATAAATAACACTACTTTCACGATTTATAGCAATATTATCTATTATAGCTTAACTAAGTGTAAACATATTACCCGTAGCGTGCTAGCTAGAAATATCTACGCTATAGTTACTAGTACTAACTTAGCTTTTATGATTATATTAACTCTCTACTAAGTTACTACTAAGCTAGATATTACTAACTCTATCTCTATAGTAATATATACTAACTTATACTCTCTATATAAGTATTTAGTAAAGCTTAGTACTATAAAGAAGAAATAACTTATAATTGATATTATAGCCTTATGTTAGTTATATAAGCGTTGCGAACTCTCTAAAATTCGCTAGGTAAATAGTAAAGATAACTCTGCTGATATATTTATAAAGGTATTACTAAATAGCGCTGTATACTAGCTAATTAATAGGAATAAATTAAGAATTTGAATAGAAGGATAGATAACTTAGATAGTAGAAGGTATAGAGTAATAGTTGTAGTAGTTATGAGCTATTTAGATTTAGATATAGCTAAATAAGCCTATTTAGAGGATATAGATATAGCTAAAAGATAGCTATCTTATTCGATTTAAGGCTAAAGATAGCCTCAAAATAATTTATGTAATTTGTGTATTTAAATAAGCGTAATAGGCGAATTCTAGTATAAAAGAAAAACTGCTAGTGTCGGGATATTTGCCTATCCGGACCCGACCCAAGTGTCGGGCCCGTGGCCCAGCGGGCAGGAACAACAACGAAGGTAGTCACATGACCTTAGTCACATGACCCACCTCGTCAGTCTACTATATCGTTCCTTCTTTGCTGGCCAGCCTTCTAGATACCTTCTTTCCTCATGTATTATCAATATCACTACTGTTTTTAAGTTCTGTTTTAACCCTTACCTTCTGGTACCAGTCTTTGTGAGACTAACAATTATAATTACTAAGAGCTAAGTAAGCCTACGTATTAGTAGTAATAGAGGCTCTATAGTAGAGGATTTCTTATTATTTATCTTATAATTAATAGAAAACTTAACTATTTAGATCTTATTAAATATCTCCTCTTATATATTAGAAGATAACTTATTAAGATACTTAACAGTATAGTTTATCATATAGATTAATAAGATATACAAGAATAACTTTAGAAGATATAGGACTTAATAGTTAAGTACTAGTATTAAGAAATTTAAGTAGCTAAAGCTAAATTTTAATAATTCTATATTATTTTACTTATAAGAGGTTAATAAGATATTTAATATTTATAGTACTTATAATACTTCTAGCTGACAAGTGCCTAGTGGCGGTATATATACTATATTAGCGCTAGCGTTATAGCCCTTCTGATGGGGTTAGTTTGTATGAGAATGTGGCAGATCGCACCCTGAGGTCGCTGGACCAGTGGGCGGAGCTGCGGATGCGGTGTCGTACAGCAGCCCCGCATGAGCAACAACAGCGCGGATGATACCGCTGCAAGGCTGACAGTCCACTGTATTGATGGCAAACGACCGCCAAGCCACCCGAGGTACTGGCGGGAAAACTGGTGTACACATCCTTATGTTTGCTGCAGTTTCACGCAGCTAGGACTCCAGCAGGTACTTACTCCAGTTCGCGGGAGACTTTCCGACGTCACATCTCCAGCGCCCTTCACTCAATCAACCTTTGCACTCTTACATATCTTCCGGATACAACCTCGTTGAACCACGTTCTTATTTCTTCGGCCCAATACTTTGCTTCCACTCACTGGCAGCCTGTTGCCAGGTCTGCGCTTGATCAAATATCATCACCCCAATCATACAGCACCGCAAACTTTCGCCTTACAAGTTACCTTCCCAGCCGGGCCCTCGACGAAAAGCTTCACGACGTCGTGCTGCGACGTTGCTGGCTAGGCCTTGCCTACATCTGCTACTATGGCGCCGCTCCGTCGGTATCTCAGAATCACCAAGTACTCGGTGCTCGAGTGCCGTATTTACCTTGACAATCCCGCCCTGGCACAGAGCTGGCTATTGAACCCGCGGAATCCTATCCTGCCCAAGGTCATTGAGAGTGTCCGCCCACTGGTACTACCAAAACTCCGAGAAGAGAAGGAACGCGAAAGAACCAAGAAGAAGAGTTCGAAGAAGAAGAGCATCAAGGATGTCGTCGTTCAAGGTTTGTCCTTTTGTTTCGCAGTCTTACCCGCTGTCACCTTATGCCCAACCGCGTCTACACCGTTACAGTCAGCGCGGTCCAAACCACTCCTTCTATGGAAACTTGGCCCGACTGAACATTAAACTGACTATGGCATTGACCAGACGAGTTTGAGGTCTCCATGTTCTTGACTGACACTACAACCCGTCATTCGTTAGTCACTAAGCACAAGCACTTCCGCGACAAGGCGCCAGGCAAGCTGCAGTCCAACTCTAATAAGCTCATAAAAGAAACAAATGACACACCGATTGACCTGGATATGGAGGCCGAAGGGCCCGATACAACGGTGAACATTCGCCATGAGAGTGAGTCCGAGGAAGACGCCGGCGGTCTGTCCCAGATCCCCGCCGTCGATGAAACAACCCGGCCTCGGCGGTCCAAAAGGCAGCGCGGAGCACCTCGTGGCCAGGATGGTGATTGCGACCTTCCTTCACACGACGGCGCCGGCGGGGAGGTCTCGGCAATCGAGATTGATTCTGAAGACGACGTTCCCCGCCCGTCAAAGCGTCTCAAGAAACAAACAACGGGGTCCGATGTCGATCGAGAAGAGGACAAGAAGAAAATGGCCATGGATGTCTCGTATGAGGGCTTTGCTATCTACGGGCGTGTCTTGTGCCTCGTCGTCAAGAAACGCCAAGGTCTGAGAATGGCATCGTCGAGCATTTCTGCGAACGCCAACCAGCCCGTTGGCCAAGCTAGCATGGAGAATTGGATATCTTCAACTCAGATGCCTAACCCTGGTGCCGAGGAGGACGCGTTGTGAGGCGCAAGCAGTCTACCAACTAGGCAGTAAAGGCGTGGAGCTACAAAACACGAGATGATACGACGACATGCGGTCCATTTGACAGACTAGGGGCCTCGTAATGGCATGGTTACGCGATGGGTGTACAATGACAGGCCGCCTCGGCTCGTTCTTTGACTTTTGCCATTTGTTGGGATGCATTACAAACTATAGGGGGACGGTCTTACTGATAGACTGTCATCCCATTGTTTCGTGTGTCTGGATACGCCCTCGCCTCTCGGGATAGGCCAAGCAACAATTACGAGAGTTGCTATTATCAATCAGATCGAGATCTGTAAAAAATTTCGGATTCAGAAGCAAGGATGGGCGACTAGTTGTTTCGAGAGGGCCCCACCAGAGCTTATGACGAGAAGGATGGTTCGAGAATCGCGTCGTCAATACGTGTCCAGGGTTCAAGACCGGCCAAGCCTTGGGGTAACGATGGGGAAGTACATGGACATCCTGGGATCGATCATCGGACTGTTCAAATGGCCGCCCGTGTCGTATGGAGGGATCTTCCGGCCTCCAACACGGCGCTTGGCCGCGCGGACGGGCGCCGTCTTGACCGCCAAGAAAGTCCCCGGGTCTCCCAGCGCTCTGTCTCGACCGCGGCATGCTGCCTAGTCGTCGATCCCTAGACAAAACGAGCAATGGGCAACAGTTGCTGTGAGTGCGAGCGCACGGTCGACAATGCTTAGCTATGCCGGCGACGACTGAAACGAAGTCGATGACACACGGGGGTGATTGGCAGACGACAGCCCAGCCTCACGTCTGTGGCTGATGTAGCTCGCGGCGTTAGGTATTAGTTTGAACGCCGCTGCCAAGGCGGCGCTAGATGTCAACGAACTTGTTGCTCTATTGGAATAAGTGGCCGTCTACCGGTGCCTGTGCCATATTTAGATTTTTGGTTTCTTTGAACCCCTCTTCTTGAACTGTCGCGGTGTCGCGAACTACTGATCTCGAAACTGCCTCAACTGAACGACATCGACGATGACGACTGCCGACCCAAAGGGGAATCCTGGCCAGAAAACCAGTACCGAGGCGGTCGTGTAGTAATCACCAGCACAGCGTCATATTTCCTAACCTTCGCAGTGACGGGTGGTCGCCGAGGGTGCCGGACCCCAATGCGACCAGGGAGGGCTACGGCGGTTCACGGTTTGAATGACATATGCTATCAAGCGCACGTCGGCTGTCTCAAGAGTCGCCAGTGTCAGACGCTTGCTGACGGATTTTGACGCTGAGGGGAAGCTCTATCACGAGTCTGGACGTCGCGGACTCCCGACTCGGACACTCTTCAACAAGGATGCCTCACGCATGCTGTTCCCTGATGGGACGCTGATGCCAACCTTGCTGAATACGCAACGGAAGGCTAATCCCACGCACCAAACTATCTTCTTGACAAAATATACATCTCGACAAAGTACCGGCCGACGGTTTTGCCTCCCAAGCTTGACTATGCCACGGATGATGTGGCAATAGTGGCATAGCAACCTTGGCCGTTCAGCTGCACACCACCCGTTCTGGCGATGGTGGCTTGGGATCACAATAACGACAGCAGCTTGCTTCGGCCGATCACTGCCAGGCTATGGCTCATCGGTAGGCAGATGTGCGGCAGTCTCCCGTCAGGCCGCCCGGCACCATGCACGGACGGAAGCAGTCGGACGATTTGACGAGTGCCAGTGACGCCATGCCAGCGGGCGCGGACGGCAAATGCGGCCATCAACACGCATGCACGATCCCTTTGAACGGCCGTACTGTACGATTACACTGTTGCTTAAACACCCCCACCGGAAGTGATAGTCCGGGTGAAGCTTCCTGGCTGACGGGCGGCCGCGGGTAAATCTGATAAGGATTGCGGCCTCAATATCGACCACTGCAGGAAGCTTGCAGGGGCGAAATCGATAAGATGGTGATCTTTGCCCGTTACCCCGCTAAGCTGACAGTTCAGCACATGGTGTCAGCGAGGCACAGCAGATCCTCCGTCGAACCGCAACCCAGTCTCCTGGGCACATGACCTCCGTTTGCCTTGGTACCGACAGGTAATGAGGGTGTGAATCATCGTTAAACAGGAATAGCATAAACATGCTGCCATTGACGTATCGTTGATAGCGCAGCTGCAGGCACTTCGGCTTGCGATATGGTCGTCCCAACATGGTCAAGGCGCATGTCCTCCGACCAACGAACCGTTTCTTGGCCCCACCACCAAGCCGGCCGGCGGTGAAGGTGTTTTCCTCGAAGTCGGCTGATGTCTACCGTTTTCTCTATGCAGATGTACCGTTCTGACGGGACGTGCGCGCATCCATCTGTTGCAGACGGACATCATGGATAATGCTCTCGTCTCAGAATCCCGACGCAAGGGTACTGCGGCCGGAGTTACTCTATCAGCATGGGGGCAATTTTCTCGTCGTTTTGCCTGGAATGGCAGTGTTTTGGCCATCTCCGGGTTGCCTATTTTCGACAGATGGCGTACGACATTAGGATACGGTGGGCCATCAGCACGACGATTGCACCGCGATCGTATGGGGTAGAAGGGGTTCGATTTGGTTACATCTTGGGAGCGGTTTCCGCGGGGTGAGGCCTATGTGGTCCGCAGAGCCCGACATCCGCCTTGGAATCCCTAGTTGCTTGAGTCTTTACCTGATGAGATTGGAATCGGCTTCAAGGGGCCGAGAGAAGCGAGGGCGGCGGAAACGCAGAATTGGACAAGACTTCGAATGGGGGAATGTCGAACCATGGCTATTCGCCACCGTACCTGCAGTAGCGGTGGTCGATGGCTTTGGCATGGCCAAGCAGTCTATTGGAGGCTAAACCGCACCAGCTGATGAGCAAAACCCAGCATCGCGACGCAGAAACGCAGCAAACCTGAAGCGATGTCGACTACTTAGCTGTGCGTGACCAGCCACATCGCCATCTACACGTAATTATCCATTCGAGCCCGGGCGTCGCAATCGCCCGTTGAGCCCCCCCCCCCCCCCCCCTGGTGCGAGGTGTGATCGTCAGGGGTGGTCGTCACTCGTCAGCCCGTGCCCCTGTCCACCACGTGGGAGATACGGTGAATGACGGACCTAGCGGACGCAGGCGCGGGCGTGGGGCGGACTTTGCTGCACTCTGTTCCTCACACAACTTTTTTGTCATCTTTTGGGGGAGCTTGCGTCGCACCCGTGTCACTGCGGAGCGAGAAAGGGAGCATTGTTTCAGATGCCTCTTCATGGCCTGCTGATTGAGCGCTCTCATTGGGCCATTCAACGAAGGGAACACGGATGCCTCTCTTCAGACAGGGCTATGCCGAGGCTGCCGACTCTTTGCCTTGGCGTATTGGCGTAGGCAGGTATTGCGTCCCGGATTTTCTGTGGAAACCAGAAACGACATACACTTCTACAGCATCGTCCTGAGTCTCGTGGCCGGGAAATGGCATTGAAACGATCACGAGATGTACGGGCGGGATGAGATGGGGCTCTGTGAGCCCGTCGAACAAACGCCAATTGTCTTAGACTCATGAGATGGGTGTTACGGTCGCTCAGTCGATGAGGCTGCCTCCCGAGACTTGTGCTTGTGCGGCCGTAGTTTCCGCGGAACTACAGCAGCGCCATCGACTCATCTCCAAAATGTCGCGATCGAGAGGTTTGCCAGAGGCTGTGCGACGCGCCCCCAGCCGCGCTCAATCTGCGACGGAATGCCTGCATGCCTTGTGGCACCTCTCGGCGCTCGCTTCACCCAATATTGCAAGCACGATGCCCTTTACGGTAGTCACCTCTCATCGAAAAAACCCCATTTCTGCTGTTATTACCTACGAGGCACTACGGATTCCCGCCGAGGGCGCAATGCATGCACTCTAAAAAAACGCCATCCGTCGCACAAGCCTTGCTGTTGCTGGAGCTGGAGCTGCTGAGTCCTGCAGGAAATGGCGCGAAGAGGCGTCCTCCTCTTCTGATCGGTCAATCGTTACCAATAGCATCACAACGTGAGCTCAGGTCAGCTGGGACAGGGCAACAGCGAGAGACTTGATTTCCTCAAGGTTACTGGACGGACAGGGCTGCGAATCAATTCAAGGATGCCATCCCAGTTCTAGAGATAACACAGCTGGCCTGCATCATGCGGTTCAGTTCAGCCACTCGGACCACCCGTGCTTCTTCTTCTCTTGATACTCGTTGCCCGGGCAGCCAATGTCCCACATCAGACGCCCTGCAATGGTTCGAGAATTGTCACCCGCACGGAAACACGTCGTCGACATTGTGTGTCTCAATGCGGACCTCGCTGGTAGTGAAAGACGAAGGCTCACCAAGAAAAAGATCCTCGGCTCGATTCTGCGGGAACAGACCCACCCTCAACCAGAGGCATTCCAAAAGCAAGGAGACATGCCAACGTTTCGCCTGCGCTGCAGCCAAATTCCTGTTTACGTGGTGAATCATCTCCCTTCCACGGTGCCGGTTCCCGTCGTTCGTTCATCATCAAAGTCAATCAGTGAACGGGTGGCTCGACCGGGATTTCTCCCAAAGCAATCAATCACCATCCGCCCAATGTCTTGGCCTCGTCTAAGCCGACCCGCGACTTCTCAAGCGGTGAGCAGATTTGGTTTCTAGGGAAAGGGAAGGGGATTGGGGGGGGGGGGGGGGGGCAAGACTGGAGAATGTGCGATCGTTGACATGGTTTTGACATGCCCGTCATGAGAAGAGGGGTTTGATTCCCGCCTGGTTCGCATCCCAAAACAAAACATGGGCGAAATCGCGAGCCCCGGTTTACCTGCAGCTGCTTCTGAATGGTTGGCACGGCTGGGGGTTGGAAACATTTTGGGGGCTGACGAACTGGTGATCATGTTCCCATATGTCACGCTTGTCACCGCCGGTCACCATGCGACGGCGCAGAGGTAATACATACTCTTGGCGAACTGCTGGACGGCGTCGAGTCCAAGAAAGTCAACCAAACTGCCGAGTCCCCGCGAGAGGGACGCGCGCGAGAAACAGGGTTCGTAATGGAATCATCGATCAGATGATGGCTCCTTTCCAGGGCGTCGTGCGACCCTTTCAGGAACCGATACGGACCACGGTAGCGCTTTTCCTGTAGGACCTTTTCCGGGCTGATTACCAATATTTGCCAGGATTGCAACATGGGGTCCTCCAAGGCCATTGCCGTCGCATGATTACCCGAACGGGCAAGCCCGTCAGATGTCAGATGGGGTCGGTTATTGATGAGACTCTGAGGGAGAAATGACGGCAAACTGTCGTGTGAGTGACAACTCGCTTAATAACGTGAACAAGGCCCCGATCTGCCGTGGGAGCGAACTCTCCCCCCCCCCCCCCCCAAAAAGTAAACCAACAAGTTTTCTCAGTGTCGCGATGGCGGAGATTTGGTTTTCGGCCGGACAGGAGGAGCTCCGTTCAGACCGAGCTTCAAACCGAGTCAGGCACCCGTTTTTGTTGCCAGACTTGTGTCAGCGTCACGCCGACCAATAACTGAAGCAATCCCGAGCTACAGCAGGCGCTAGAGGTGAGAGACAGGAAACAAGTGTATTTGTCTCGATGATCGTGGAATGCAGCCTGGATCGATGGCACGGACTCTTTGTTCCTGGCAATGAATGGGCAACAATTCTTCTTCTCGACTAGCGAATGCAAGTTCTTTAGCACCCTCATGTGTCTCTTTCTCCGTCTGTGGGGGGATTGGGAATTCCGTTGGTTCTGGAATAAAAAGGGTAAGCAAGCAAAGCAAAATGCCAATCTAGCTTGCACACACGCCCCCCCCCCCCTTCATCTCGGCACGGTGGGACGGATGGATGGATGACGGACAGGACTTGCGGTCTGAAAAGCAACTTCGCACCGGGAGATGGGATGGGGAAAGAAGATTCAAGATGGGTTGCCAGTTGGGCCGTGATTTCCCATATATTTTTTTTCTTGGCTGGTACCGGCTCACTGGAACCGTCACGGGACTCGTGTGATGCGACGCTGCACCTGCAGGACGGGGGCGTGGCACGGCTGGCACGGATGGCTAAAAGCTGGTCCTGTGCCTCTCGGTTTTCTCTTGATGACTCTGATCGGTTTAATGAGACAACGAAACGCTGACCGGGATGCGGGCGGTCGGTGAGTGCGGCGAGACAGCAGTACACAATAGTGTGCGCAATATCTATTATTGTAGGCCCCCCAAAAGTTGGCGGCTGGCTGACAGTACGGAGACGAGGACGCCTGGGCATCGTGGGGCACCATGACGAAGGTATTCCCACCACAGCTTCTTCGACAGGGAGAGGGGATACAGACTTTGGGGAAAGAAGAGAGAGAAAAAAAAAAAAAAGAGATGCTGGAAGTACGTGGATTTAGGTGAGTGAGAAAGCGCGATGAGAAAAACGGAGACGTGGCCTGAGGGCTCTTGAGGTCGGCAGTCTTTGATGACGTTTCCTCCATGTGCCTGCCCCAAGCGCATGGAATACTCATTGACGAGTAGAGTTTTCTGTTGAGGCATGGAAGCGAAATGGAAATGGTCACTGTCACTGCTTCCGTGTCGGAAATTTCTCACAAGGCACGTCCGGGCACGGAGGGGTGCTGCTATTCTTGTGCGCGTTCTGCCCGTTCTGTGGTACGCGTCTAAGGCATCGTGGTTAGGACGCGCGTCTCCCGTGCGTCCCTTCTTCTTCCAATGCATGAACCATATCCATATGCCGGGTCGGGTCCTTTCCTTCAACCGAGCCTATCAGACGAAAAAAAAGGCGCGGCGTCGATCGGACGAAACGAAACAAACGCCGCCAGCGTCACCGACGGCCTGTCACGCCGGCGAGACACACAAAAAAAAGACTTGAAAACTACGGTTCAACCACAACCATCCGGAGCCGCGTTTCGTTGCTCTCGACACTGCCACATTGTCCGGTGGGTTTGTTGGACGGCGTTGTTTCCCGGTATCCGGGTCCTCGGGAGCCGACGCCTCAGCGGGAAGAGGGCTTGCTGGACAGGAACGATCGCGATTTTCCATGTTGCGACGATACGTGCGTGTGTGTGTAAGAGTGCGTGTCCGAGACAGAGAGAGGGGGGCCGTTGTTGTTATCTTGAGACCGAAACTGCGCGACTCTGAGGCGGCCAGTAACGGAGGCACACACGCCCCGCCCTTCGTTCTTTACGAAGCATTACGTTCACCGCCAACATTTCCGTCTCAGTCGTCGTCCGTATTATTGGGTTGCCAAGTTACTGGGTATCTCTCTCCCCCTTTCCCCCCCTCCCCCGGCGTTTTTGATGTCGGTAAGCGGCTCCGTGGGCGTGGGAAAAGATCGAACGGCACCGCCGAAATGAAGTCATGAACGGCACCGCCCAGCAAGGGTGTGGGAGGAGGGTTTGTGTATGAGGGGGAAGGAATCTCCGGGGAATACCGATTCGAAGCGTAAATTGCAATGGGATTACTCAACGACGACAACGGATCACGATATGGACAGAGCTTTTCCTTCTCTCTCACCCCCCTACGCGATGTTGAGGCTCTAGAAGGACTGGAGACTTTTTCCATGGGTGGGAACACTCAGAATGGCCAGCATGGCTCGGGCCCCAGCAGATGGGTTTCAGTCTGATGTTCGTCTCAAGTATTCGCGGTGACCGAAGAAGGGGGGGGGGGGGGGATTCAGGGGACAGACCAAAACCGCACGGTCTTTTTTTCGAACCCTTGAGTAGATGACGTTGTGAGTATATGACGGTGAAGCAGCGATATCCCAGTTTGCGGGACGTGCTTCAAGAGAGCAATTCTGTCTCACAGTCGGAAGTCTCACGGGTGTTTATTAGCGAGAGACGGAAAAAAGGGGTGGGGAGGTTCATCACCGACACCGCAAATAGATACGATCCACTCCTTCTGGAAAGAATTCCTGGAACGCCCTCCTCTTCTTGGTATCCACTGCACACGGGGTTTGTCCCAAATTTCCAGGAATTTATCCAAAATGACGGGGGGGGGACTTCGTTCTCGCGGGCAGAGTCTCACGTTCACTTGAAGAGTGGCAACACGATTCGCACGCCCTCTTGCTGCACTGCAGCTCGCGGATGGGGTTCAGGGCAAAGCTCACGCAGGCGTACGCGCTAGCGTTTGAGAGAGAGAGAAATGCACGTCTCACTTCTTCAGCCTTGGAAGCTGTCGCGAACGAGACTGGAAAATGTCCAACGGACGGACTGGGGGAGTTGCCTTTTTTTTTGTGGGGGTTTTTTTTTTTGGTGGTGGGCAAGGTGATTCATTGGTTGTCTGGACAGAGAGGAACGGCCAAGGCCCAACTCTCGTGAGACTGTGAGTCACAGGATGGACAGTCAGTCAGTCAATAACAAGGACCCATGGATGATGGACAGCTGGGGGCGTTCTAACTCCTGTCAAGTGTCAACTGTCAACTAACGTGTTACCTGACCGCCTTTGTGTGACTGAGATTTTCTTCCCTCTCCCCCGTTCGATGCTTAGTGTAGGCTTGGCGGGAACTTGGAAGGGGAACATTTCTCACTTATCTCAGCCAGGGTTGCCACGCAATCACTAATCCCTGCTGATTTTTTTGAGTTAAAGCAAATCAAAAGCGTGATTTTATTAGCTAAAGTAATTTACTCTCACTTAGGCCTCACTAAGGGCTCTAATTAGCTGAATTTCATGGGGTCATCTCTAACTAGATAAAACCTACTACTTATTAAGTAGAGCCTCTTAGAAGTATACATACTAGAAAACTCCTATATAATAAGTATTAATTATATACTAAGTATAATACAGTAGTTACTATAACTTAGTAGTTTAGGTATCAAGAGTACTATAAGTGCTAGCTATAACTTTACAATATTAAAACGCTTAGATCCCTTTAGTAGTACTACTTAAGGTTTTTTCAATAAGAAACCTAGAGGTATAAAAGAAAGATTTAGTTTATAAGAGTCTTTCTTAAGTAGAGTAGGTACTATTAGCTAGGTTTATATATTCTTCGAGTACTCCAAGCTTAAATAGGTAAGGCTCATTACCTCGGGCTAACTTTTAGCGCTTTTTTAACTGAATCAAAAAGCATAATCTTTTTGGCAAACGCACGCAAAACGACAACCCTGATCGTGGCTTTGTTTTTTCCCGGTCCCTTCGGCACGGAACCCCAGGGATGGACCGCCAGTTCGTCACCGCAAAAAGACCAAAAAAAAGCCAAGTCTTTTCCACCTGCATGCAAGAGACCTTTTCTTTTATGGAGCCCCCCGACTTGCGAACCTTCTTGGTGGAGGAGGGCGGGGATCTTTAATCGAGTGGATCGGGGGTGTCAATTCATCAGGATCCAACGGAGTCGAATAAAACGTGGCGGGGAATTCCGCCAGTCAACCAGTCAATGGGCTTGCTTTATGTTGTTGATGTTGATCTTCTTCGAGGGCTATGAGTCCTCCGTTGCGCCGGCTCCCGGATAATCGCAGCCCATGACTGGTTCTCGCAAACCATGAGAGAAAGAGCCCAACTCCGGAGTTGGACTCAGGATAAGGCTGCATGGAAGAGGATCAAAGATGCTGCTGCACCACAACAAAAGCGTCGTCACAGAGAGTCATCAGTCGAGTTGGTTTTATCAGTGGCTCTCCCGCGCTTTTTCCCGTCGGACTCGTCATCCACGGACCAACGGGGCCTTCCGGAACATGTAACCTCCACACCTGTGTACCCTACTGCGTATACTACTTCTTCTTCCCGCCGACCCGGGGTCCGGAGTTGTGGACGGAGGACACGACCGTGCCGCGTACGGCCGTACACTGCCTCACGCGCACTGCACCCTTTCATACCGGATTATGATTATGGTCCTTCTCGCTCGTGTCGTGTGCCTGGGGCCCTGAGGTGTCCTCCCGCTCCGCACCTCCCATCCATGTCGGCAGAGAGGTGTTGCGTGGTTGCTTACGAAGGTGTCAGGGGCGGCGTGTTAACACACAAGCATCCAAGGCAGCAGCAAGGAGGTTCCAGTCAGCACGGCTGCATGGATTATGGATAATCAACGAGAGCCTCCGTGCCCGCCTTCACCAAACAACAAGTCCCACCGAGCGGACGACGAACGGGAAAAACCTTCCGGGGAGCCTGGAGGGGATTGGTTTTTTTTTTTTTTTTTGCTTTCGTTTTCGTACTTTTGGTTCGGGTGAATAAATACACTTTGAAAAGATGAGGCCAACTCTGAGCCAACGAACGATCAACACTGCGGAAGGCGTGTTGGTTTTGGTGTAGGAAAAAAAAAAAAAGGCCAAGTTTAATTCCTGAACACGGGAAAGTCCAGAGCGCAATGGGGTTAAGGAGGACCACGGCAACAAAGTTGGTCGTCATTGATGACATGTTGTTCGCGCGCGAAGCTGCGCCCGTCTCACCTCACCACCGACATGCAGGTCCATCAACCTTGGAAGTTGGCACTGGTGCCAATGGGTGTTCGTCCCGCGCGCAAGCTCAGAACCGGATTTTAGACAAGAGGGCCATTATAGTCGACCGGAGTTCATGGGCTTGATCGTAGCGTGGAACACGGCTTCACTTGGATTGCTAGTTAATAGCCCATGTTGTTGTCGTCTGAGAAGCTGGATCTTCAGGAGTGGAGAAAGATGCCAATATCGACACCAACAACAGCCATCTCGCTCTCTCTCTCTCTCTCAATTGAGCAGCCGACACGACACGGCAATAACCGTACGGCGTCGCGACGAGTTTCCAGTCAGCAGACACACATCAGCCACCATCTCAACAGCCAGCGCGTTAGCGAAGAGGGGAAATCTGCGTGTTCTTTGTCCGCGCGGTTGTTTTGGGTGTGGCTTCCATTCTGGCCATTCTGGGGGCTGAGCGAGCTTGCACACATTGAGAAGTTGTCGCGAAAGGGCGTCTGTCTTCGCACGGCGTTTTTGCCAAACTACTGTGTCAGTAAGAAAACCTAATCTTAATCAACGCCGCAGAGCAAAATCGCACACGCTAGATATCCCACGATGCTAGCCATTTTTTCTTCTCTCAAGAGCGCCCCGGGAAAAATAAAGAAAATCCGCACGTCCCTTTCCCAAAACCGTTGACTCGCCCGCCGCGAGGCTTCGAACGATGGGCAAGCGACCCAAGCAGCCGGCTCGCGCTTTTCCCACTCTGCACCAAGTGTCGTGTGTGGCGCGGTTGACGGGCTTGGGGTGATCCAGAGGTTTGGGTCGGAAGGCGCGGGATCAGAAGCCCCAGCGCCGGTCGAGGAGGCCCCATATTTGGGGGTTTCCCACGATTAGTAGATGCGATTCAACCCCGCCGGCGTTGTTGTTGATGATGCTGGCGTTGGAGCTGCTGGTGAAGCCTGAGGAGGGTGGGGGTGGACTTCAGCAGGGCTTGTTCGGGCGTTGCGATGGTGCTCAGCCACCGAACCTCGCATCATCAAACAAGACGAAACCATGCGACGACAAGTCAGACTTTGCGACGTCGACGTTGACGATGACGGACAAAAACCGGCGTTACGGTACCCCTGTGAATCAAACCAGTGGTACGGTATTTTAATTAGTCAACGAAGATCGGCGCGCGCTCTCCCGTATCGTCGGTATCGGGGCCATCAGGGAGCAGGCTCGCATGCCGTCAGCATTCGGTACCGGGTTCTGGAGACGCAGGCTGCGAAATCCGGGATGGCGGATACGGGTTTTTTTTTTCCGTTGCGACAACGTGGTTCATCCGTTCGCGGCGATGGAGGGAGAGTCGTCTTCTCTGGGCGGCATTTCTTATTTTCTTGTTAGCTGACCTCGACATGCAGGCTGGGGACGGCGGTCGGGGGTTCGGTTCGATTACGACGCTGTGGTGGATGCAGGCCTGCAGCGATTTTCATGACATGGGGTGAGGTTGAGAATTGAGAATTGATGCATATGATATGATGGTGTTGTTGGTGATGAGCAAAGCACATTACGGTGAGGCCTAACCTTACGGTGGGGGAGGAGGGGTAATGGAGTGGGTGGATCTCCGCCTGCCAGCACTTGAAACGGCGTGTCAAGTCCAAAACGGTGGACTTTGTTTTGCCGGCTGACACACATTGAGTAATTAGCACGCCAACCAACCAACAACCCGCCCTGCAAACTTCAGAGCCTTCTTAAGAGGCTGTGAGACTTTCAATAATTAGCTCCAATACGGGATTTGGTTTGAGACACCTGACGGATAAGAAACCATTGACAGGAATAGCATCCGAGTCCCAGAGCCCCCCGACCTTCAGCCTCCCTTCACCGAGAGAGGCAGCGTATCAATAGAGAGAGGAAAAAGCAGTGATACGCCCGGAAGGAGCTGAAGACGACGAGGGATGTCTTGACCGGACTGGTGTCCAGATACTCCAGTAGGTAGGCACAAAAGACACGGCAGATCTGCAAAACAAGAAACAACGAGACAGATCCTTTGCCTCTCATTGGTAATAGATTATGCCGCCCCCTCCCCCAAAAAACCGGGAAGACTGTCGACTTGCACGGCATGAGAGACAATGCAGGACTGAGACAAGGCCATTGTTGTGCGCTTCCCGTATATTCGTACAAAGGACTACATGGCCCCACGATCTCCTCTGGGGCTGTTGCCGGCGATGTGACAGTGACACACTTTGACCCGACTTATTGGAAATCCGGCCAAGCCTGTTCTTGTTCAGCCTCTTTCTTTCCTTCCTGCTTTTTTTCCCTCCTCCCTCCTGCGGTGTGACTATGACGGATCTCGTGATGTGTTGTTTTGGTTTTTGGTGTGCACGGGATATTGGAATCTTTGGTCATCCGCCGGTGTAAGCCCTTGCATTCCCGCTCCGTCCGACGTCTTGTCTGCTCACCCAATTAAACCCTTTGAACTCGTTGCATTCTCAGGGTCAAGGGCTGGATGTCTTTTTTGACGATGATCTCCGGTCGTCGAGAGCCAACCCGGGAGGGTGTTCAGAGCACCAAGAAGAGGTTGGAATGGTGGTGGGGACGGAGTCAAGCAGAAAGCCAGATTATCAGATCACGGATCATGAATGGAACGGGGACCACCTCCGCTTTCGTCAACCCGTCAAAAGTTGGGCAGAGGTGTAGCAGGATGGGCGGTTGAGCGGTAAGGCAGACGGGCGGGCTGGAGGCTTAAACTCCGACAGATGAGTGATAGGGACAGCGATGGGGTGCCGGGCAAGAGGAGCGACACAGGGATGTTCCCTCGCGATACCACTGGAGACCGTCGCCGCATTGCGACCGTGGGTCCGTGATACTCAATCTGACGTGAGAGTTCGATTTCGAGGGGAGGCTGACAAAGAAAATAAGAGGATGCGCAGAACTGGGTAAATATGTGGTAGTCTTTTTGCCCAGGGGGCTGCGTCGTAGTATAACTACAAACCCAACACTATTAGTCAGGGAGGGGTCTTGTCGCTGTCTCGAGTCGGACAGCTGAGACAGCTCCACTTGAAGAGGTTGGCAAGGCTGAAGATTAAGCATATCATGTTAGTCATGAGAACAAGATTTCTCCTGGAAGTTTAAGTGAGATTGGACTTGTGTGAAAATATTTCTTGGCAGGCAGGAATTAAAAAGTTTGCACAAAGTTCTTTTGGTTTTTTTCGGTAGTATCGTGTGGCATTTCCAGGAAATTGTGACAAGGCCCGGCGTATCGTGACACCGCTTCTTTCTGGGTTCTCCAACCAAAGAAACAGACCCCTGGCTTGGTTGGCCTTGGAGGCTGGCAGCTGGCTAGGGGGTGCGCTTGAGATGCTGATGAGCTGACTGGACTGGGCTGGAGACGGTCAGAGATTCTGGGAAATTAGAGAATGGAGACAGTGGCCCCCTACTGTACTTTCTACTAGTGTACGGGAGGCGAAATCTGGAGGCGGTGGAAGATTTTCCATGAGAGCTTCGAATGCTTCCATGCAGGGGAGCCGAGCGGGTCCATTACAGTGAGGACTCCGGCCCAAGACTGCCTTTTGTCGTCGTGAGATCAAATTTCTCCATGTTGAGCCTTGAGGGCCGCCATCTGTCCACGACTCCACATCTCGGCTGCGTTCGCTTTGTTGTTCCCGATTCTGATATTCTGTGACAGAGGCCTTGTTCCTTGAACCATGCATGACCTTGCTCCTCCTGCCCCCTTCCCCTTCAGCCTGCTGATGCAAGATGCGATTTCGTGACCCTTGAAGCGCTGATGATAGGCAGTTAGTCTGATTCCACGTAGATGATGATTTTCTGCCGTCGAACCCCTGGCCTGCTTACGGCATCGGGGGCTCTAGGCATCAGCTTACAACCGCTAGGCTGCTATGGTTGCACTTTGAGGGAGCGTCATCACGGACGAGGCAGAGCTGGGTAACATGCAGTATTGACAAATCCGAATTTGATGTAAGGTAAGCCTCAGGGGCGCAGTGTGCAGTAGCTCAGCGCAGCTGTGGTGTGAGGGTGAAAGAGTGAGAGAGAAAGTGTGGACTGCGACTGCGACTGCGACTGCGACTGCGAAAATGCAGCCCCCCAATGAAGTGTACAATTTATTCTAGCAGCATCCGAAGCAACATCAACGGTTCGACGGTAGCTGTGGGCTCCGCTATCTTTAGGCATACGACGGCAGGGCTATTTTCGGCTAGCCTGCCTTGTCGTTCTTCTTATTCTTTGCATTGCAGAGTACATTAATTTCAGATCAGGTAGCCTTATCAGAGGAAGGAAGGGTCAGTGTGTCATCTCCATCGTCATCGCCATCCTCATTCATAGGAAGGATACGCAGTAGGGCCGGTTGAGGGGAGAGGAGCTACGGACGTAACGGACGTAACGGACGGGTGGTGAGTGTACCGGCCGACGGGACTGACGGCAGGCGTTTGCGGCGACTATTCTCGGTGTGGTTGAATTGATTCCTTTGAGGATGGGATTTCCCAATTTGTCGAAGCTGTGTCAGAGTTCAAGGTAGTCTCCCTCCGTCCGACGGGCTCTCGGACTAGATGGCATGCGTGTGCCTTATCTGGAGGTGTGTCGTGTGTCGCGTGTGTCGAGATGTGGTCTGAAGTCGACAGACCTGAGTCTATTTGTCTTTGACAGAGCCTCTTTACCGCGAAACTTGACGACTGGGGAGCTTTTAGCGGGATGGGGTGTGAGTATGGGTGTTTTGGATGTACTACCTTACAAAGTGGTGATGATGATGATTAAGCGGGGGAGGGGGGGCCAGTGTTCAGACAAAGCTGAGGGAGCTACGTACGACAGGTAGATTTCGTTGTCGTTAACTCAAAATCGCACAGGTAGCAAGTTCATGTGCTTGGTGCGTTGGGGGTTGATTGGCAACCGTCTGAACATCTACGTCGAACACAGTTTTGCGGGCTGGCTGGCGTGTTGCGTGCTCTGTTGGTGTTTTAGAAAATTATTACATAGTGCCGACGGTGAGTGAGCCTCTTGAGTCTTTCTTTGCTTGAGCGGTGAACGCGTCGCAATCTCCCTGACGGTGTGAGACTCAACCGTAACAAAGCGAAAGAGAAGAGAAGAGACCGGGCTCAGGGCTGGCATTGGATGTTACGGAGGCGCCGAATCCATCTCCTTTCCAACCACGACGACGCTCCGTTTTCTGGAAATTCCTCTGCTGGAGAAGGAGATGACCGCTCAATCCCGGTGGATACGGTGGATGCCAAGGGCTGTCTGTAAGTGCCATTTTCAAAAGACCTGACCAACAAGGGCAAGGGCCCACCCCCCCTGTACGCATGCTTGTTTCATTTCCCGGCGGTCAAGCACCACGGTGACTCTGGCGCTGCGTCACCGCCAAAAATGCCACGGCAGAGAGAACCTAAGAAGATGAGACGGAGTACAGTGCCCGTCGGAGAAGTGAGCCTACACACTGTACTGGCCCTTACCTCAGCTTGGCTTAGTCGGTGCTTTAGGTTACGGCCACGTATTCGGATTAGCGCCGGGGCACCACCACTACAGTATAGTGTATCTCTGCCCTGGAGAATGGAAAGGTGCCCCCCCACACCGTTCCGGTGACTTCCCTTTTTTGTGTGCAAGAGATGGGAAAGTGCGCCCTGACAGTAACAGGACGGGCTGACGGACGCGCCCACCCCACCCTTCC
Organism: Colletotrichum euphorbiae; assembly: GCA_037178605.1. NCBI lineage: Eukaryota > Fungi > Ascomycota > Sordariomycetes > Glomerellales > Glomerellaceae > Colletotrichum > Colletotrichum euphorbiae. Next base: position 152,735 of record JAXCEF010000034.1, on the reverse strand, counting down.
TCTCACCCTTTCCCTTCCAATTTGAGTCCCAAGCTACGGGAACAGGCACCGTAACGCAAGGTACCTCAGGCACACAGGGGAAGCTTTACTCTTAATTTTGGCAGTGCCAGCGTCAGGTCAGGTACCTTGCGTCAGTACTTTGACCATCCGTACCTGATGGTCCCCGACCGACCGTTCACGACGGTCAATTTCCCACCAGAAAAGCAAAATTCCTTTCTTCACCTTCACTTTACTGCCACTCCCCTCTTGCGCCTTACCCCCTCCCCTGCTCTCGACCCCTGGCATCCCCTTTTCCACCCCCCCCCCCGGCTCGCTCCAAAAAACACACCAGTGCCCGATCCAAGGTCAAGCTGGGCTAATACCCTTGCAAGGTTTCTGGCTGTTCCAAAATTGCAGAGTCTCGGACAGCTCGCTCTGCAAACAGGCACCGCCAGCCAAAATCCCCTTCCCAAGGCCGCATCCGTAGATACATAAGACGCCCGGCTCCCCCCTAGCATCACTCGACCTACGACTCTTCACCAGACCATCATCGACTACGAAGAATCCAGAGGACTTATACTTGCAATCAAACCGTTTACATCTATCCTCTCACATCCTCCATCTTTAACAAGCCTCTTTGTTTTTGTTCAACGGCTTATAACCACAACCGCACATCACGACATCAAGGCCATACTGACATAACCTTCTCACCCAACTACCACTACAACACCAGCTTCATAGTTTCTAGACAGCTCTTCACAGCTGTCTCTTCAACCGTCAAACTGGCTTCTTCCGCTTTCGACATCATCAACATGCCTGCTCAGCGCCCCTCGCAACTCCCTCCTTGCCCCGGCCCTCCGCCTCAGCGCCCTCTTCCTCCCCTGCCTACCAGAGGTTAAAAAAGTGGCCAGGCGGCGATAGCCTCGCAACCATCTACCGACAGTGACAACTTCACATTAGTCTTTCGGCTGTACTCCTACTTCTCTCAAAACTTCCTTCGGTCTTGAGTTGATCTACCGCCAAATCCACTGGCGCCTTCGCGGTCGACGCAATACCGGAGAAACGGGACTACGACCCGAACAATTCTGAATATCATCTGCGAACGAAAGATGGCCCCCCTTCGCCAATAAGCCGGCTCGTTTAGTCGGCCCGCGAATAGGATTGGAGTTACCACGCCTTCGAATACGCACGCCATTTCCATGTGCTGGCTATGCATGATTACCACCACCACCAAACCGAACCCACGCCACCCACACACACCCGGGCAGAGGGCAGTTCCAAGTTTCTCTACTCAGCCGCCTCCCTTCTAAAAGACGCGGACTGATGCAGCCGTCCCTCCCTCGCGGGCGACAACATCATCTCTGCATTACGATAATGTTCGCCTCGGTCACGAGGTGCGATGCGCCATCTTGAGTTGGTCAACCACCTCGCCTCTCTCTGCTTCTGTGCAGGCCCGCGTCCCCAGAAGCTGGGCTTTCTGCACGCATCCCTCGAGGAAACATACACGAACACGCTCGCAAACCACTCACGTGGCTTCGTCATTGATTATTCAGAGCAATACTACCTTGCCACTTGTACCACAACCAACCGTTCAACCTTCAACCCACTCACCGCAGTGGTTACCTCTTATCACCAGCCACCATCTTTAATCAACGACCTACCCACAGCACGAGCAAGGCATCATTACGGACGTGGAATATTGAGACGTCATTTCACACCACTCTTCACATCATGTATCAATAGAACAGCATTGTTACGGGGCGACTCGAATAGAGTTTAGACCCCTTCCTTCTTTGATTTTCCACTTTGTCGTCGCCGATACCCCCCTTCCCTTTCTCAGAGAGACGGATGGATTCGACGGAAAGTATGAGCGAAGTACCAAACAGTGTGGGTACACAAAAAGCTGGGGAAGAGTTGCAGAGCAACAGAGACCAGGAGTTGCTTTTTCGGAGTTCCTACACCCAATATGCCAACTGGGGTGATACGACCCCAGCATTAGACCGATTCTAGCTGAGAAGTTCATAATACCACACATAATCATTCCACACATGATCATATCGTCAGCCATATGCCACGCCAAACGTGAGAGATTCGTTGAAGCTCCCACTTGATATGTCTGACATATGCATGGGGTAGACCAGTCGCAAGATACCTGCCCTGCACACCAGTTCTCAACGACCTGGAAGCGAAAAAACCGTACGAGCTTCAAGCAACCCCTCCGTCCCCCTCAGGGTTGCGAGGCAATAGATGGCGCGCGAGCGACCATTCGATAGTCGATACTCAGGCTAGATTCCAAGTTTGCTTTTTCTCCCACCCATCTCTCGCACAACCTCCGCGCCCTTTCCCGTCCCCAGCCGCAGAACCGGCGCGGGGTTTTGCGATCTGTAAGGCCGATGTTTCCCCTCCTGTTGGCCTGCCTTGCCTTGCCTTGCCTGGCAGGGCAGACCGGGTTGGCGTGGTTCGTTGTTGTCAAGGTCGCAGCGGCCCATTCGATGACCGCCATTTTCCTCTCACGCACGGAGTAAAAGTATGTCCCCTAGCCCTGGGGTAATTGCTCAGTTCGATATCAGCTCTTTGGAGTAGGCCGCGCATAACCGACCCGACCCGATAGTGACGGCATCACGCAAGCCACGGAAAAACCGTCGTGGTGGTTGTTCATCAAAAGTCTGGTCCGGGGGCGGTTGCTGTTGTTGAAGGTCAAGCTGGCTGGATCTGTTTTAATCTACTCAAACCGTCGCAGGAAATAGTTGGGACGGCCCTGATGGCGCGTTTTTTATGATTTCCCGTTGTCTTTCACATTTGTCCACCCACGCCATCGGTAGACAATCCACCATGTTTACGGAAGGACGGGGTTTATTGGGGCACATCCTTACTATACTACTACGACTACAAGCACGTCAGAATTCGTGTGTACAGTAAACCGCCTTCTTCGTCAACTTGACACCGCCGGTCTGGCGAATCGATACTGCTCGAGGTCATCGGACACGAGTGTGAGTGGGCCAGATCGTATGAGGTCTTCCCTTTCCCTTTCCCTCTCCCTCCCGCTCCCTCATGGAGGGAGGGTCACAACGAGGGAGGGAGGGAGGCGACGGGGGCGGGGGCGGGGGTGTCATCGAAGGTGAAAGAGCAACCAAGATTTAATCGAAAGGCGGGTAGGGCGCATAATGGGGGCCCTGAAAAAGAGGTGACAAGTGGTGTTGAGAGTGGTGCGGGCGCGCGGCGAGCGAGCGAGCGAGCGAGCTGATGCTTTTGCGTTTTTTGGATATGCTCATCTCGCCTAAGTGAGGGCGCAGGATAAACGCACATCTTAAGACTTAGGGCCGAGGGTAAGAGGGTAGGGTAGCCGGGGGGGGGGGGGAGCGGGCTATCTCTGCCTTTTTTTTTTTTTGCGACAAGGCTCGCGATGCGCGGCTGTTGTCCCCCCCCCCCCCCCCCCCCCCTCTCAATTGCGGAATTCGTCACTTGCTTGATTCCGTCCTCCATCCGTGTTGGGGGGTTCGTCCGTTATCCCGGGGTCTTTTCGGGATGGGGAACACGGAGCTGTACAAGGGGGGCGGGGGAAAGACGACGAAGACGTGAGCTGAACCGTGCAACCACCATCGCGATTTGCGTAGTATTTTATTTTACTCCATCGTCGTGCTTAGCCTCAGCCGCCTTCGCGCAAGCTGGCAGCTGAAAAATTGCTCTGCGCGCAATATGGAAAAAAAAAAAGGGTCTGCGCAACATCACTCGGGGGGTTTTCCCTTCTGTCCTTGCTCGGGATTGGGGGGGTGTGTGTCACTACAGCAAAGTCACGAAGAAAATGAATAAAAAAACCCTAATTTCCAAGTCCCCTTTTTACTTTAGGCGCTTCTGATTTTTGCTTTCTCCGTTGTAATTAGGTATGCAAGATTTGACGAAGCTCTAAACAAGGGAACGGGGTTTGAAGGGATAGAAGAGAGAGAGAGAGAGAGAGAGAGAGAGACCAGATTTGGACCCCTAATTTTCCCTGGACTTTCAGGTCACAACACGGACGTTGGTGATGCCGGCTCCTTCAGGGTCTCTCATTATGTCGTACAAGAGCAAAGTCCAGCGCGGTACGCCATCACCTCACCGAGCATCATCGATACTGGACGTAGCGCCGGCGGAGGAACGGAGCCGCCGGGGGCGTGCAGTTGGCATCCCGCGAACGTGGTGGTGATGGTGCGGCAGCGGCGATTGGGTTCCTCAGCCACATTTGGGGGCAAATTTTCGAGATGCGCAGACCAAGGTTCGCGGAGGCAATTAAAAAATCACACCCTAAAACACTCGGGAAGCTTTCCCAGCTGCATTGGGTTGGCGGTACAGTACTACGGAGACGGTGGACATTGTTATGAGACGGAGACATATTCGTAAGGCAGGAGTAGGGGTGGCTTGGTGGTTCGACTTCAGGTGCGGCGTTGTAGTCGGGCCAGGGGGCCCTCAGTGTGACCTTAGCAGCGAGGTTAAGGTAAAGCATGATGGGCAAGGACAGAGCTGGCACGTCAAGATCCCTATTCATCAAAGTGACACGGTTGACCGGTCTTGCCTTCTCCCCAGAAAAAAAAACCAGGGTTGATTGATATGTCGTCTGGTCTATGCACACCTCTCACCACCCCCCAATTGCCGAAGATTGATGAAGATGTGCCGTGGGATTTTGTTTGAATTTTTTGTGTGAAACAGGGGGGGGGGGGGGAGAAACCGGCCGGCTCAGCGATCGTTGGCGGCGCGTTGTCAATCTGTTTCCACGTTTGAGATGGCCGTTGCTAGTGGCTTCTTCGGACGAAATTAGATTGTGTGGCGTTCAGATGCACCAGCGGCGAAGGGGTATCGACGATGTTGCGTATGGCTGTTCTCGACATGCGTGTACTGTATACTACATAGTAGAAGCATTCCCCTTTTGAGGGCATGGGGTGAGGCTACTGCAAGCTGGCGCAGCTCGCAGCGGACAGACGGGCCAGGGAACCGAAGAGAAGGGGTGAAAGAAGATACGTTGCTGTCTGTAAGATCCGTCTTTCGATGAGAAGAAAAAACGTGGCTCGATGATCTACCGTTCTGAGGCGGCGACGGCTGGCGTGTTTGAGAAGTTTGGAGTGATTTTCGCCCCCCCCCCCCACCTATCTCTCTGAAATTCCCCTCCATATGGCATAATAATACCGGTAGCCTGCGGTCCAGATCGTCAGGGGAGGTTGCGTTGCGTAAGGTTGTGTCGCAGCGGAACGGCAGCAAACAAACTGCGGCACCTTTCTCCAGATTCGGCAACCACCGCCGGTTCATCACGGGCGGGTCTGATCAGCCCGACTGACCGAGGCGGAGGCAGGGGCCCCGGAGGAGAGGGTCGATCGGCGTCGGCGTCAAGATCTTCCCACGCTGTCGTCACGTGCAGCCACGGCTGGTGGGAACCCCCTACTCCAACTTCTCAAGCTCGGACAGGGGGGTAGATGTGGTAGTAGATCATCGCGATGCTGCGTCAGCGTTCAAAGGAAGGCTCAGGGTCCACCTTTCTGTTTTCCCACTTCCGAGCCTTTGCTAAAGTTAACGTCGTCACACCGAGGAAAGGGAGGGAAACAAACGTCTGTGTTTCTTGCGATCGACCGCGGCCGGAATTCCCGGGTTCTTCTTTCAATCAAGCGCGCTGATCCGTTTCATCACAAAGAGATTGGGGGGCATTGCAGGACTCGTTTTGACTCATCGGCAAGCTTGACGCCTCCATCGTCAACTCACCGTCATTTCTTGCCCTTGACGCTGTAGCTTTTGGATGATCAGGGTTGTGGTCGACGGGAACAAAAGGCGTTAGGCGTGAATCGGGTAGCTGGAACCGCGCGCTCGGCTACTGCTACGGGTCGAGTTCATCTATCACTCCGCCTCACGGCTCACTCACTCACTCACACACTCACACTCTCACTCACACTCATTTTCACTTACAAACGGAGCAATGGAGACACTCGAGCTCCACGTCTGGGGCCCAGCTTTTGGTCTGCCTTCCATTGACGCCGAGTGCCTCGCCGCCATCGCCTACCTTCACACTGCCCTACCAAGCTCCGAATGGCGCCTGGTCCCGAGCAACGACCCTGCTGTCGACTCATCTAGTAAGTGACGCTTACACCTGACTTACACCCCGTCGGCGTGACTCACGAGCTGCACGTCAAAATACATCCCATCTCACGCCCCTACGCATCCCACGCGATTCTACCGTCCCTTCACCCCTCTCTGCCCTAGAGCCTCTCACAAGGCTTACACCGTTATTCCGCCCCCTTACCCACGCGACCTCGTGTCCTCGGACAAAGAAGCAAACAAGGAACTCCCGAAACAAAACGAAACAAATAAAACACGCCACACAACGTGAACGCGAAACGAAACGCTCGCTAACGTCTTCCACCAGACCGTCTACCGGCCCTCAACGCCAACGGCCACTGGGTAACGGGTTACGCCTCCATCGTATCCCACCTGCGCTCCCTCTCCCCACACTCCCCCTCCTGGGACCTCGACCTCGATTCCCGCTTGACGCCGTCCGAGCGCGCGGACGCCCTCGCCCTCGGCGCCTACGTCGACTCCCACGTCGCGCCCCTGCTGGACGCCTACTTGTACGCCGATCATGATAACTGGTCCGCCGTCACGCGCCCCGCCCTGAGCCAGATTCTCGGGTTCCCCTTGAGCTGGACCGTCCCCGTCCAGCTCCGCAACCGGGCGGTGGAGCGGAGCGCGCATCTTGGCTTTGGGGCCCTCGGCGAGGAGGAGGACGACGAGGATGACGTCAAGGCCGGGTCGTCGGGCCAGGGCACTCTGGACCGCGCGATGAAGCATCTTCCTGTTTCGGGGAAGAAGACCGTCATGGAGGAGATGAGGACCAGGTCGGCGAGGGGGATCCGGCTGCATGCTACTACTGTTGATGCGTTTGCGCCATTAGAGGAGCAGAGGGCGAGAGGCGAGGGTGAGAAAGGTCGAAAGTTGAGGTTTTTCAAGGGAGACGTCCCTACTTCGCTCGACTGTCTCGTCTTCGGGCATCTTGTCCTAGTTCAGGCCGTAAAAGCTCCGCAGAGCTGGCTACAGACCATCCTGTCCAAGAAATTTCCCCATCTGTACAAGATGGTGGACCATCTCCGGGGAGAGTGCCTGACCAGCCCCGGCCATCTGCCGTGGGCACACGCGCCGGCCTCAGGGCTCCGTACCGCGGCACGATTCTTCGACGACGTTGTGCAAGCCACGCCAAGCCTCGGAGATGTGTATATAAACGAATGGCGGCGACGGGCGGAGAAAAAGACTCAGGGCGTCGCGGACCGGAGGACACTTGCGCTCGCGGGCGGAGTCCTCGCTGCTGGCACGGCGATTGCCTATGGCGCGTGGACGTATCGGGGGCTCGCTCCCTGGGGCATGCGGACGCAGACATGGATGGCGGAGAAGAGGGGCCTCAGCAGATTCGGAGAGTTGGGTGCCATGTTGGACTTCTCGTTTGGTCTTGCGGATCCGGCGCCGCAGGCGAGTCCGGCTGCTGGGCGGGGAGCGAGTGTTGACCATGGCTCGGAACACAAGGTTGTTGAGTCGGAATTGAGCGTTGATTAGATGGACGGCAAGTCATGAAAGCGGTCCCGGCCGAGAACGGCTCAGGAGTATGACCATACAATCGGCATGATAAACTGGGTAGAGGGCAACAGCTCAACTCAAAAAGCATCATAGAGGACGAATGTCCAGAAACCCAAGTCTCACGATACAAATGTGTACAAACACCATCTCAATTATTCTGACGTACGATTACCCTTTTGATGACACCGCCTGTAATGCTACCCATGCAGTCCTTGATATCAATGTACTTCCGGTCCGTGTACTCTAACATAAACAAACGCCGGGGTGGTGGTGATGTCGAAGAAAGTCCAGTCAGTTGCTCTAAATCTGTCGGATCTCCTTTCCCACCATCTCAGGCCGCTCCAGCTCCCACTCGTCGCGCAGCACCGCGAACGTCAGATCGCTGACGAGCAGGCTCTGCCCCAGACTCCACACGAGGGTGATGGCGTAGAAGAAGTTTGCGTTTCCGCTGCCGGCGTAGATCCACAGGTGGTAGAAGGCGGGGCCGAGGAAGGAGGCGTACATGATGGTCGCGGCGCCGACGAAGGTGTAGCGCATCAGCGGGAAGATGTGGCGGTAGAGGGGCAGCATCGCGAGGAAGAGACTGGTGTCGGCGATGGAGGGGTACGGCTTGAAGATGGAGAAGATGCCGAGGAGGAGGGTGAGGACGACGAGCGGTTGGGAGCGGATGCGGAACGTCAGGGGCAGGACGTAGCTCGACAGGTGAAGCCAGAAGACGGCGAGGAAGAAGGAGCGGAAGGAGTCGAACATCTCGATGAAGAAGTACCACCACAGGCCCACGTTGGGGGTCAGGTCGTTGAGGGTGAGCTGCGCGCCGTAGGTGCTGGAGAGGAACTCCCAGGAGCCGCCGGTCAGGAGGAAGGACATGAGGAACAGGGCGCCGAGGACGGCGGCTGCGACGCCCGTGTTTGTGAGGGCGAAGTGGAGTGTCGAGGAGACCCGGCGGGAGGGGTCCTGGCGGTCGTATGCGAGGAGGAGGAGGGGCGGAAGGAGGAGGATGGGGTACATCGATAGGTAGGTCGCGAAGGAGAGGGCGACCATTGCGCCGAGGGGGGCGCCGGAGATGGCTTTCGCCATGGCGTGGAGGATGGCGCATGTTGAGAAGACCGAGGTGGAGCGGCCTACGCATGTTGCTATTGTGAAGGGGTTGAAGAGGTACCTGGAGCAGGTGATCGTCAGCGCGAGAGCTTGGCGAGAGGGTGATCAAAGGGATTTGGCTTACAGCGATGCGACGACGAGGCCACTCCACTTCTTTCCGCCTCGCGGTGAGGTGAAGAGTCGCGACGACCGAGCCTCGCCCGAGTCCGCGATCTTGAGCAGGGCATCTGCGCTCAGGAGTTCGAAGAGGATGTAGAGGAGGTACGTGAAGATCGGGAAGTCCTTCGGGTCCGGGAGCAGGGAGAAGAGGGGGAGGAAGAGGGGCGCTTGGTGGTAGACGCCGCCGTCGTAGGGAGAAACGTTGTGGTTGTAGAGGAAGAGACCTTCTTGGACTGCGCGAAGATGATCTGTTAGCCGATGGGTCTAGCGATTCCGTCGCGGAGCAGCTTACGTCTCTTGAAGCTCGTCACGGGGGTCGAGATCTCGACGCGGCCGGTCAGCAGGTCAGGCAGACCGGGGAACGCAACGAAGAGCAGCAGACGCAAGGCAGCTGCCGCGGCGTAGACGCCCGTCTTGTTGCCTCCCTGGGCCTGAGTCATTGTGCCGGCGGTCATTGTTCAGTCCATGACCCGGAGGGAGGCGGAATCGGGGGGGGATTGAAGAGGGGCCGGGATGTTGCGCGTGATTCTTATCAGATGCGGCGGCGCGGAGCTTCGAGGTTTCGGGGGTTCCATCAGGCAGTGTCGGGGGTCGGGGATGGATAGATACTTGGAACGGGGATGACACCTGGCCGGACTGGGGCAGCGGTCCGCAGGGAACGACGGGGAAGCTTCAACAGCGAATGGCAGCTGTGGTTTCAGCGCGGTCGTCCTAGTTTTAGTGGGTTGAACCCGCGGAGCTGGGGCCTTTCCACCGACTAAATAGCAGGAACCAATGAACGCTGCGCAGAGCTTCCGCTAATCTTTTTGAGATTGATGTCGAGGCGGTGACCACGGCAGAAAAATCAACCAAAAAAAAAAGTTCAGAGAAAGTCGACAGTAGATGCCCCGCCACGGCCAGAAGTTTTGAGAGCTTCTAAATCGCCCAACCTCATCTTCTTTCCCAGCCAATCTCAACAACCACGCAACCACCAAGATGGGAAAGATCAAGAAGAAGGGACAGGCCGGAGCGGCCAAGAACTATGTCACCAGAAACCAAGCCATTCGCAAGCTGCAGATCAGCCTGCCTGATTTCCGCAAGCTCTGCATCTGGAAGGGTATCTACCCTCGTGAGCCGCGCAGCAAGAAGAAGGTCTCCAAGTCCTCGACCGCCTCGACGACCTTCTACTATGCCAAGGATATTCAGTACCTCCTTCACGAGCCTCTGCTGCAGAAGTTCCGCGACCAAAAGTCCCTCGAGAAGAAGATCTCGCGCGCACTGGGCCGTGGCAACGTCGGCGATGCGAAGAGACTCGAGAAGAACGCCGCGCGACCTGAGGAGACCGGCAAGCCGAGATACACCCTGGACCACGTCATTCGCGAGCGCTACCCGACCTTCATCGACGCCATCCGCGACCTCGACGACTGTCTTTCCATGCTGTTCTTGTTCGCCAACCTGCCTTCGACGTCGTCCGTTCCCGCCAAGATGATTGCGCGCTGCGAGCGCCTGACTCTCGAGTTTCAGCACTACCTCATCGTTTCGCAATCCGTTACCAAGTCCTTCCTGTCCATCAAGGGTATCTACTACCAGGCGAATATTCAAGGCGAGGATGTCTTGTGGCTGGTACCATACAAGTTCAACCAGAGGGTTGTTGGCGACATCGATTTCCGCATCATGGGCACTTTCGTCGAGTTCTACATGACCCTGCTGGGCTTCATCAACTTCCGCCTGTACACGTCAATCGGCCTCAAGTACCCGCCCAAGTTCGACCAGAACAAGGACGACCAGTCTGCAGAGCTCGGCGCCTTCACCATCGAGGGCCAGAACCTCGCCGCTCCAGAGAAGAAGCAGCTCACCAACGGAGAGACGGAGCACCGGGTCGACCCCAAGACCCAGGCTGAGGTGAACAAGGTCATCAAGAAGCTCAAGGACACCGACGTCGAGGAGAGCAAGACTGAGGAGCAGACCGAGTCCAGCGAGGAATCCACGAATGCCATCGACAAGTTCGAGCCCGCCGCGCCGGGTGGCGACGTTCTGCCCCAGCCTGAGCACTCCAGCTCCGACAAGGCCAAGTTGTTCGCCAACTGCACCTTCTTCCTCTCCCGTGAGTCTCCGAGACAACCGCTCGAGTTCCTCCTTCGATCCTTTGGCTGCAAGCGTATCGGCTGGGACGCCGTCCTCGGCGAGGGCGCCTACACGACCAACGAGCGCGATCCCGCCATCACCCACCAGATCGTCGATCGTCCCCAGGTGTACGCCGCGAACAACGAGGGAGGTGACGGAGAGGATAATCAGACATCCCAGAAGCTGGCGCCCAACCAGCGCATCCCCGGTAGGATATACGTCCAGCCCCAGTGGGTCTGGGACAGCATCAACGACAAGGAGCTCAAGCCGGCGGACCAATACGCCCCTGGTGCGCAGCTTCCGCCCCATCTAAGCCCCTTCGTCAGGCAGGTCCAGGGTGCCTATGACCCGACTGTGCCTCTCGAGGAGCAGGAGCCCGAGGGCGAGGCCCTTGCCCAGAGCGACGACGACGGCGAGATGGACGTCGACGAGGAGGATGCCGACAACGACATGGAGGTCGCCGGCTCCGGAGACGAGGACGAGGATGAGGGCAGCGCCGATGAGGACGTCGCATCCGTTGATGATGCGGAGGACCCGTCAGGCGACGAGGAGGTGCAGCGCCAGATCGAGCTGGAGGCCGAGCTTGCTGGTGGCAACGTCAAGGCCAAGGAGACGAAGCCCAAGTCGAAGAAGGAGGCGGCTCGCAAGGCGCACGCCAAGAAGATGGCCGAGGAGGCCGAGGACATTGAGCGTGCCAAGGGAATGCTTAGCAAGAAGAAGAGGAAGCTGTTTGAGCAGATGCAGTACACTAATAAAAAGAAGAGCGCGGCGGACGAGAAGCTGCGGTCCAAGAGGAGAAGGCTGGAGAAGGAGCAGAACAAGAAGGGCAAGGCGTAGAATTAAAAAGCATGTTCTAGTTTCCTGATATGTAGATTGTAGTTGGCGTTTGTTATACCATACTTGTGGTGTTGGGAAAAAGAAATCCACTTGCCAAGACTATCTGTTACGGAATCGCCTTGTTGGCATCGTTTTAAACTGCGCTGTGTTGACTTGTTGCCTACGATGCTGAGAGACGGGGAGCTTGTCCAAGGTGAAGTGAATTTCGGTTGTGATGTGGGCGGGTCCGATTTTTTTTCGTCTCTTCACCACCTCCCTCACCTTGATTTTACAGCAGTCTGTCAACGACATTACATATCCGACTACGCCTTACTTTTGACGGATTAATGCGACGAATCTCATTCGGAAAGTGGCATCCACGAGAAAATCCCCTTTCAGCCTCATGACGCGATGAAATGACCGCCAACGAGGAACCATGGGACCTCGACAGTGATGAGATCCGGTCGATCGACTCAGAAGAGCTCCGCGAGATCAGACCCAACCGCTGGAAGGGCAGCCACGCAACATGGCGCGTCTATACCGAAGAAGAGCGCCTGCTGCACCGCTCCATGCAACAGCTCCGCAACCGCGACCTTTCTGTTCATTTGTACAACACCTTTGCGCTGAAGAACCGTCAGACTCGGGCACACAGCGCTGCGGACCCTGACACCGAGGTGAGTGGCGGCCCATGCTTGACCAACGCACACACACAAACATACACTTTGCGACTGACTTTTCCTTCCGCCCCAGGACGCAGACCAGGCACTTCGTGAAAGAGTGGACGAAACCGATTGGCGTCCACCGAATTCATGGACTGCGTGGCCCATGAACGCAAAGATTGTGCCCGGGGACGACTTTATGAAGGAGACGCACGACGCGGACGATGATCTCACGATCCGCTCCAACGCGCCGCAATTACCCGGCACAGTTTTGGAAGAGGAGATGACTGCGACGATACTGCGACATGCAAAAGAGCGGTTTCGTCGTCGGCAGGAAAGGTATCGGCAGAGAGAGGCCGCCGCTCACGAAACGACCGCGGCAACATCACAATCAGCATACTCTCAGTCGGAAGTCACCTCAGAGGATGAAGACAGACCCTCAGTCGGGGAAATCCCAGAGACTGACGCCGCAGAGAGAACCCCGCAGTCCAAGACAAAGACATTCGAAGCAGTCGTGTCCGCCAACGACAAACTCTCCGCTGATCTTCTTCGTCCTTCCGTCCGGCATATCTTGTCCATGATGGACAACACACTTACAACCCTCCACAACGCGCGCTTGGCGGGGTTGAGTTACATGACTGACTCCTCAGCCTCGGCGACTGACATGTCTGACAATGGCTCAGATGCCGGAAGCGTCACGTCGCGAGCGTCTAGGTCCTCGAGAGGCTCCCCGAGAAAGCGAAGCAGGGTGGGCCGACCGCGAAGCAAAACACCTCGCTCGCCTGGACCGGAACAGAGCGGGAAGAAGAAGAAAAGGGGGCGGCCCAGAAAGGCGCATGCACCGTTGCCGGGCGAAACAGAGAGACAGATGATGATTCGGATTGCGAGGGAGCAGCACAAGAGGATTCCGTTCTCGTCGGAGGAAGACAACGCCGGCGAAAACGCGGGCAACGACCTCAACGACGAGGGCGGCCGCGCAGGAGGTGCAGATCCCGGCGGCTACAACGACAGAGATACCGCGGCGGAAGACACTGCCGCGGAAGAGTCGCCCAAGAAGTCGAGGTCGCCGAGGAAGAAACGCGACGTGCCGCCCGAAGCGAGGATGGAAGCCAAGATCAAGCACAGGGAATACATGCTCAGGGATTGGGGTCTACGAGACTGGAGCGATGTCATCGGCGCCGCCTCCGTCTCGGGTTTCAAGCCGAAGGTCGTCGCCCGGGCTGCGCAGCGCTGTGCGGATCTGTTTGGGCAGGGTATGGACATGCAGACTCTTGTCGAGGGGCCGGCGTCTAAGGGACCGAAGCCGCAGAGAAAGAGATATCTACCCAATGCCCGTGCCCGCACGGCTTCGTTCTCGAGCTCGGATGAGGAGGGCGAACATTTGCCCTTCAGAGGGACCTGGGGGGGACAGCGGAGGCGGGGACGGAGCAGTGTGCCGCCAGGTGACTCCGAAGCTCAGGTAGGTAATTCGCGGGCCTCGAGTGAACGACGGAGTGTGTCTCGTTCCTCGTCCGTCGGTCTGTTCTTCTGTCCTGTCGCGGGGTGCGAAAGGGCCAAGGAAGGCTTTGGAAAGAAGGCGAATTTGCAGAGGCACGTCGTGCGAGTTCATCCGGGCCAGGCGGTCGACATTGACGAAGTGGAGAGCGAGGATGAAATGCTTGGAGCGGTACATGTGGACGGGTTCCTCAAGCCGATTAGAGCGAGGAAGGGATGGAGAGCAGAGGACACGGGATACAGGAAGCGAAAAAGACACTACGGTGGCAGGCGGCTACGGAGTGACGATGAGGCAAGCGAAGCGGGTGACGAGTCTGTTTGGGATTCGTCCTGATGACTTGTCATGATGCCGAAACTGGTCTGAAGAAGAAACTGGAGGCTGTGAGACTAGAACCTAACTAAACGTAAAACCTCGCCCTCTCTTGTGCCATTACACCACCTCCTTCTCGCGAAACTGCCTGTCCACCTCCTCAGCGAACTGCCTAATCGTGTCAAACCGCCGCTCAAACGCAACATCCCCCCACAACTTCTCACATGCACCTCCCACGCCCTCGGCCTCCTTCGTCTCGCCCCCTTTAGATATCCAAACGCTCCTCAGCCCGAGCTCCTTCGACGGCACATGATCGGCCGTCGGACCCCGCGCAACATGCAACAACTCCCCCTTCTCTCCATCGACGCCCAGTTCATCCTCGGTATGCGCGAAGACGTACTCGAAATTGCGACGCGAGGGCTTGTAGCTCCCGATGTGCTCTGCAATGTACACCCCATCAAATCCCACGGGACGCAAATTGTCCCGCGAGCCTGCGATGCGCCCGAGTTCAGAGGCGAGGTCGGTGAAGGAGCGGAAGAGGTTGATCGAGGTCGTGGCGGAGCTGTGGCTTGGCGACTTGCAGTTCTGAGGAGAGGGTGTCGAAGCGTTTTGCCAACAAGTATACGTCCTCGGATCGAGGGTTTGACGGGGGAATCTTGGAAAGAATGGGCTGCGGGCCGGCCTTCAGGCCGGATTCCCAGTCGACGAGCGTCCCGTGGCAGTCGAAGGAGAGGGCCTTGAGAGTTGTGTGAGGTCTGTATGGGACATGATGGCGAAGCGGGCGACCTAGATGTGGTCGGTAGTGCTAGATGTTATGATGGATTTGTTCCGAGTCTGGAAGAGTGGACCATGGGATAGAACGCAAGATTTCTTTTACACGATTTCTGTGAGAAATGCCAACGGTTCTCCGGAAGCAAGGTGGTAAAGAGCGTGGATGGCGAGCGGGGAGATCACCAATGAATATGCCTTTCCGAGCCGCGTTCGTTGACGCGACGGCTCCTGCCGTCTTCAGACATCGGTTAGTCGAAGTCATGCCCGAAGTTGAAAGAGAATCATTGTTCTTAATGCTGGGTCGACTCGGTCTGCCGAGTAGGTCTGTGGGCTATGAGTGCCGTGATATTGCGTACCATGGGTAGCGATGGGCGAATTGTAGAACAAGAAGAATGGTTCAAATTGGACGTCATCAAAAGAAGTCAAGGGTATCAAGAATACTAATAAGCCTACACCCAAAAAAACAACAACAAAGCGAGCCGACAAATCAGCCTTGCCCAAACACCACGATTGTTATCTGTACAGTTCAGCCAGTGGTAGCTCTGCCAACTCCCAAAACACCGTCTTGTAATCCATATATACTGCTTGTCTTCGTCTTTCAATTTCAGTTCAAGCGAGGGCTTTTCCTCCGATGCCCGGTGCTTTGTGAGAATGATGTGGGAGGCACGTTCTCTCGTCCTTCCAAGGGGAGCAAGCTGCTCGGCTTACGAGGTCCTTTCTGCTGAAATCTTGTCGAGGTACGTTTGCTGAACAAACGAGGGGCTGTGTTCTCGTTGATAGACATTATGCTCGTTGAGGGGTCAAAGGTAAGGTTGCTAGTCGTGTTAGGGTTGACTTCCCGCAGACTCATTGTAAAAGGGGGCATCTCGGAAATCATGCTGAGGTTCGACATACGGGTCGACTGGCGCCCCGGCGGCGAGCGGTGAAGGTCGGTTTGGTCGACGTCTGGGAAGACCATCGCCTCACTCATGGGCTTGGTGGGAGTGGACTCGTCCTTTATACTGGCCAAGAGGGATTCGTGCGCCTCGGTCCGAGGTAGGCTGGTTGGGTACTGATATTGGATCTTCATCGGGGTTTCGCCTGTTGGTCGGTACTCCTGGATGGTCGTAGATTTGATATCCTCGCGGAGGAAGCTCAACGGTTTGCACAACTCCTGCGTCAGAGGCTCAAGGCCATCCTGCATCTCCTCAGTCTCGGTCTCCATCTCATCACCAAGGCTCTTGACACGGCTGAATGTGACCTTGAAGTGGTTCGAGATGTTATCGAAGGACTGTTCGACGGTTGATGAAAGGCCTTGCATGGACTCGCTGTGTCGCTCGTGGTGGGATGCGTTCTCAGAACGAGCGCGGGTGACGAAGTCGTCCAGCGCCTCCATCTGAACATCGAGGTCCTTGAGCTGCTCATCCACAACACGCACAGTCTCGGCGTGAACAGACCTTGTGGTTGCCTGGATAGCCGTGCTGTGATCGTTCGCGGCCTGGATCGATTAGCATCTTGCGTAGTGATGGATGAAAAAAGTTTACTTACATTCCAATCATCTTTCAGCTTGTTCTTCAAGTTATCACGAGACTCAGCCACGTCCTCAAGAAGCAAGCCCTCCTTCGAAACCCAAGTATCCATATCTTCCGAGTACCGAGCCACGCCATCCTGCAGAGAGGTGTTGGAGTCCAGGACCCTCTTCTGCAGATGCGCCGTTTTCTCAGCCAGACGCGCCTCTTGGGTTTCGGCTTGGGTGTTGATGAGACTGCTTATCTGAGCCAAAAGGGTTTGCCGGTCATGTGCTGCTTGCTTTCTCTCCTCCTCCAACATCTGTTGCATTTGGGCGGAGATATTTGCATTCTGCTCAACAACAGTGTCGGTCGTATTTTGGAGTTGCTGTCTGAGTCTATCAGATTCACTTCGCTGCTCGGTAATGTGTCTCATGAGATCCTCAAATATGCCCTTGAACTCCTTGCTAAGAGAGCTGTAAGAAGAATGCAGCTGCATATGTGTTAGCTTTCGGTATCCCAGTCAAAATTGCATGGCTTACCTGATTGTTAAGAGTGTCGAGCTCGCTAAGAACGTCCGCAGCAATGCGCTCGGCAGCTCCAGCAATCGCCTGCAGGCTCTCCCCGACTTGCTGCTTCACGGTATCTCGGACAACTTTGATCTCTTCAAGCACGTCGTCCATTTCGTCCTTGGACTTTTCCTTCTGCTCCATGAGCTCCCTCCTCGACTCGGTGAAAGACTCAAGCTGCTCATCCAAGACCTTCTGTGTGTCGGACAGTTTCTTCAATTCCTCGCTAACGAAGATGTTCATGCGCTCAGAGATGCCGGAGATGTTCTCCCGCTGCTTGTTCTGGAAGGTCTGTACTCTCTGTTCTACCATAGTCGTGACCTCGGAAACCTCGGCTTGAGCAGTACCCCAAGCACTACGGTTGATGGATTGGAGATCGGACTTTCGCTTGTTCTTGGCGCGAAGACCGTCGACGTCGCTGACCGTCTTCTGCAATGTGGCGATCAGCTCGCCGCCAACTTCGGCCAACTTGTCTTCGGTGTCTTGGTGGGCCTTGCGTAAGTGCGTCTCCTCGGACAAGCTCTTACGCGTAGCCGCAAGTACGAGCTCCGTTTGGTCGAGAACCCCCTGTGTCTCATCCAGCTCTGCCTTCGTTCCCTCATGGTCCTTCTTCAGGCCCATGAAGCTGGAGGTCAGAGCAAAGAGCTCCTGAACCTTGTTTTTGAGGTTGTTCTCCAGGGTTTCCATCTTAGCCGCTTGCTCTTCCATCACGATGCGTCGTGATTCGCTCTGTGCTGTCATCTCTTCGTAGGACTCGTTGGAAAGGTAGACGCCGTTGCGCTGCCGAGTAGTAATCAGCTCGCTCTTCAGCCTCTCAATCTCAGTGGCAAAATCCCTAAGCAGCATCTTCTTGTTGATCATGGCGTTCAGCTGAGGCTTATTGCGAATGTTCTTGGCGCGGAAAGCGTAGTCAAGTGTGGATATCGTTTCCTCGAGGTTACTCTTGGCGGGAGAGATCGTCGCGATAATACACGTCTTCGTGCGACCGCCGAGAGAGTCTTGAAGCAGGCGGGTAAGCTTCGATTCTCTGTACGGTATGTGTTGGCTTCGGTCGACCAAGGCATTGATGACTCGGCCGAGGGTCAAAAGACTTTTGTTGATCAAACCTGCCTCAGCGGCGCGCTTGTTCTCCGCACCGGATCTTTGGATGTTTTCGCTACCGGCCAAATCCACAAGGTTCAGCTTGCCGGCACTGACGTAATCCTCCTCTCCATCTTCGCCCTTCTTGCGGACGTACGCGGTGATGGTGAAAACGGTGTGACTTCGACTGCTGAGATCGTTGCACTTTGTCGCCGCGACTTGGCGCCTCAAGCTTCCATCCTGAAGAACCTTGATGCCCTCGGAGGCGGTCCTGATGTGCCTTTCCTCCATGCCCTGAACTACTGTGGTCGCATGTCCTCTTCTCGATGTATCGTCGTAGATCTTGAGCTTGTGGCGGTCCTCCTCGACGGTGATCAGATCGCGCAACTCTTCGTTGTAAAGCTCGATGAAAGAGCACTTGACACAGCTCTCGGTATCATCGACTTCGAGTTTGTTAAACAGGGCGTGGAGCACTCTCGGAATAATGCCGGCGTTGTCAGTCAGGAGACCCAGAGTTTCGGTCATGTCTCCGGACATGGTGTATGTCTTGCCTGTGCCTGTTTGGCCGTAGGCGAAAATTGTGCAGTTGAAGCCAGCCAGCATCTGTCAACACGTTAGATAATTCGCGTGAGAGCATGATTGACATGACATACCTCTTCCAAGATGGGCTTGACAACATCGTCAAAGACCATGGTCTGGTCGGCAGCGGCAGAAAACACGCGGTCGAAGTTGTATGTCTTGTTCGTAAGGGCATTGGGGCCGAGAGACAGCTCGATATTCTCGCCCTTCGCACCATCGGCTCGGACTACTTGAGCGCTGTTTTCGCGAACTTCGAGCTCATTGCGGCCTCTGCATCTTACGACGACGCTGATGTTCGTCTCTCCGCTTGTCCCCTCGTACTCGAAGTCGCGCTCCTTACGCTTCGTCGCAGTCGTGGCGGTGGACGCGATCGACTCTGCAGGCGAGGCGGCGCGACTTCTGTCGATTTTTGAAGGGCCATGTTGATAGCGCAAGTTGGAGGTTCGCGTCGTTGGGCGCAAGCTTGAGCGTCCAGCGGTGCCAGTGCGGAGATTCGACGAGGCGGTCCTCGTCAGCTCCCGTCTGGAGCTCATGTTGTGATTTGGAGTGTAGTGGGATAGCACTTGTTATCGAGACTGGAAAAAAAGAGAAACTGGGCGCGGAATATGTGAATGGCAAGAAATTCAGAACTTTGACGAGTGAACAGAGAGAGAGCACTGCTGATGCGAATGATTGTGATGTGTTGAACGCCGAAGGGTTGTGCGGTGGTGACAGCTGCCGGGGTAAGTAAATAGAGCAAGCGCGCTAAGTGGGGTAAAGCTCTGTGGTTGGTTGACAGCAGGTCCGTCGCCCAGGCAACTACCCCACTCGCACTCTCGCCTCGCTTGTTTTCCTCCTGTTTGCTTTTTCTTGTCAAGCTTCACCGAACTCACCGAGGCAGGCTATGACCATCCGTTGATGCTGATTTGGTCTTCCGTCATCGATTTCCTTGATCTCAAATGGGTTATCCTATTCACTTGCGAATCCAGTTTTGGCATACTAGTTAGAGCGGTATCCGGCCAGTCCCAAATGACATGAGAGGACCTAACCAATTCACAAGCTGACTATTGAATTGAGACATTTCACCTGCGTGGCGGAGTGCATATTCGACGGCTGTTTCCTCCTCACTGAACTCTTCTTGACGATGAGACTTGCTTCATGCTTGATGTATTCGTTTCACTTCTTGATGTATTCGTTTCACTTTCATCAGATAGTAAAGTCCTCATAGCCACAGTTATCCGGAGGCATTTCCTTGGCTTAGAACCCGGGCGCTTGAATGACAGCTATCGCGGAGGCGGACTGTTGCCCCGACCCAGTACTCGAGGCATCCGTTTTGGGACAACGAAATAATTGTATCGCTGCACAGGCGTGGAGCCTTTCAAGTTTCGCAACCCTCGTCAAAGGTTCTCGTGATAACAGAGCTCATCTTATTGGACTGAGAAGCTTGAGCCTGCTCCAAACCCTTGCGCCAACAGCGGTTGGTGCAGGGTGGCCTTCATCTCAGTGATCCCCGAGTCCCCGTCTGCTCCTATCCCCATTTTCCTACGGATCCTCATGCCCCTCTTCTTGCGACCTCTTTTCTCATCCTCGAATTTAAACCCTCAAAATTCATCTTTGCCGGCATCTTAGTTACCCCTCGACTCTAACAGAATGAATGATGATGGCTGAAGCACCGGCAACACCTTCGAGCCCCCAGCCCGCTGGAGCAGCCACGACCGCATCCAGGGGCAGCCCACCCGGCGACGCATCTACCATATCTGGGAACAATCCTGACGGTCTGGAAGTCGATGATCAAGCAGAAGTTTGTCTCGATGATTGCCCATTTCTTTGAAATTCTCCCACTTACCACATCTTTCAGGAGACAGATGAAGGCGCTTCCATTGATGATCAAATGTAGCTTGCCTTAACCTACTTCTCTCAGCGCACAGGTAGACTGACTGGACGCAAAAAGCTCCTCTTTCACTGCATCTTTGGCGTCAAGTGCCGTTGACTACCCTGTTGAGTACGGCCGGCGCTACCATGCTTTCCGCCCTGGAGGTAATTGACCTTGGACTCCAAAGCCTCCTCCGAACATCGACGGAAAACTAATACTACACACGTTTCTAAGCTTATTTCATGCCTAATGACGATGTGAGTACATCAACCCTTTCATCCGGTAGTGACATGGTGGTGACCGTCGGCAGGCTGAGATGGATCGTCTTGATATGACACACGACATATCGCTTCGGATGTTGGGTTACAGGCTCTACCTGGCGCCCTTGGACAAAGGAAAGATCCACAAAATCTTGGACATAGGCACAGGCACTGGTATTTGTGAGTTGCAATCATGTTTCTTCCTGAAAAACAGGAGATTGTTGAAAAAAGCTGACCATCCTTCAGGGGCTATGGAAATGGGCGACCTGTTTCCAAACGCAGAGGTGTGTGTTGATTGAACCGCCTCCTTGAAGTTTCTTCAGACTCAAGTAATTCTCAGATTTACGGAAATGATTTGAGTGCTATTCAGCCCGAGTGGTAAGTAATATCGACCTGATCACCCATGGCCTTGGACTAACTGAGTAGGGTTCCTCCTAATGTCAAGTTCGAGATCGACGACGTCGAAAGCCCCTGGGTCGGTGACAGAAAATACGACTTCATTTTCTGTCGCTACATGATTGGTTCAATCGCCGACTATCCCCAGCTGGTGAAAAACGTCTTCGACCACCTCAATCCCGGCGGCTGGGCCGAGTTCATGGACATGGGCGGCAAATACCACTCGTCCGACAACACGTTGAAGGAAGAACATTCCACATATCAGTGGAACTCGAAGCTCATGGACGCTATTGCGACCATGGGCCGCGAAAGCCGTCCAGGTCCTCAGCTTGAGGGATGGGTGCGGGACGCTGGCTTCCAGAGTGTCAGGCACAACAAGTTCCTTCTTCCCATTGGCCCTTGGCCCAAAGATCCTCACTATAGAGATCTAGGCTTGATCAACCTTGTCCAAATCCTTCAAGGGCTCGAGGGCTTTTCGATGAGGGTCTTTTGCGGTGTACTAGACTGGCAGAGAGCGGAGGTAGAGGTGCTCCTTGCACAAGTTCGCAAAGAGTTGAAGACCCTTCACATGTTTCATGCCCAATTCGACATGTGAGTAACTGTCTATGCATCTGCAGTTATTGAAAATCAAAGCTAATGGGGCGCAATAATTAGACACAACGTGGTTGGTCAGAAACCTTGGGAAAAATCTGTATGATCAACTCTGGACAACTGATGTTTGTTTGGAAATCTCATGGCAACAGTCTGGCATTAGACCTTTCAGGGACAGGATGAAGGAGGATTTGATTCACTGGAAGCCTGGAACTTGAAGAGTCGAAAGGTCTTGGAGCATAATCCAAGTGATAAGCGAAAGTAAACAGAATTCTATTACAATTTTACCAATTCCAAAACTTGCGCTATTTGAACATCATGTGCAACCGACAGGATGCCGCGAAATGTGCTCCAATGACATCATGCCGCGAGGGCCTAATAATTCTGGCCCTCATAAGCCTATTCTTGTGATAATTCAGGCGGAGCCATCGAAAGCCGCCTCGGCAGAGTTGAAGGGTCATTGA
The DNA here is from genome assembly GCA_037178605.1 of Colletotrichum euphorbiae. Classification (NCBI taxonomy): domain Eukaryota; kingdom Fungi; phylum Ascomycota; class Sordariomycetes; order Glomerellales; family Glomerellaceae; genus Colletotrichum; species Colletotrichum euphorbiae. The sequence goes on along the minus strand of JAXCEF010000034.1, from coordinate 130,490 downwards.
GTTTCGAAACACAAAGACGGCGAACACATTCTCCGCTTCAGTAAAATCGCAAAAAGTGTATGCGATCTTTTCTTTGTACCGGCTGGATAAAATAGCACATTGAATTTCCAAGACTGCGTGTAAGCTTCAGGGGTTAGGAGCGAAGGAAATGACAAAGTGCAGTTTCACCACCAACAAGGGATCGGGAAGGCGTCGAGCAGCTGCAGCACTCTTAATGCAGCCTGTTGCGGACCTTTCCTCCTTACATATGAAACGGGCCGCGCCTAGAATATTAGAAGTCTATACGACAAGTACAAAAAGACTTTTGTGTTGCATTGCGGAGTCAAAACTCGTCGGTTGACTTCCTTCTGGTATGTGAGGCGCCCGAAGATCCAAGTTGGGTCCCGGATTTCAACCAGTAGAGGGTGAGGATAATATTAGCCGTTAAGTCTCCTGGTTGTCTGTACTTGGATTCAGACTTTACTATTTCACCGGATGGGACGTGTAGGCTTGGGGCATGTCGTTACGACCCCCCTCAGATAGTCATGATCGACAAGCTTGCAGCATCAGCACTCCAGGCCAGGCTGTGCTATTTGGCATTGGCTCGTTTCATTTCAAACGCAGCAAAGACACCGAAGCCCATCTTCTCATAGACTCCGACGAGCCGTCTGTTGTTGCCAGCCCAAGCATCAAGGTAAAGTGTCCTCTTCCCCCTTTCCTTCCCACACTCACTCGCCGTCTCTTTCAAAGCTTCACCAGCCCCTTTTCGTAGCTCACCAGCCCCATAATCCGTAATCACAACATCAAGAAACAAAAAGTCCTACTTTCCCTCTAGCGTAGTTCTTATACCATCCACATGAAACTGCTTCTTGATGTGACCAGGAATACAATTATCCCACACGAAAGCGGCTCCGACCGCAAGATATCGTGTCCCGCCCGGAGTGCGGGGTCACCTCGTCCATCTCGACCTCAACCTCAGCAATGAAGATGCGCAGAGCCTCTTCCTCGCCCGTGACCTGGTAAGCCTTTCACTTCTCAACGTCTTCGGTTGTCTCTTCGATGAAGCCGTCTTTCTTGGACAAGGGCGTGGGACCCCACATTTCGCCGCTTCCGACTGCTTGGAGGTGGGTAGACTCGAGTCGAAGGCTTCGACAATGAAGGGGGCGTCGTCTCGTCGCGCTTGTGTATATCAGGCATTTTTGTTAGATGGAAAACTCTCTACTCGTGGTGGTTTACGCGTTATTCGATGATGTGGACGTTGAGGGGAAAAAAAGAGCTCCGTTGGAAGCTCGGAAGTCCCTTCAGTGTGAGATCGCCTCACGACTTGGCGATTAGCCGATTCCTGCGGCGCACTCACTGTTGTCAGCGCTATGAATCTAATGAATAAAAAGACCCGCGTGGCTTGGGTTTCCACGCCCATGTTATATCAGTATCATCAAGGATCTCGCTCAATCATGAGATAAGCCTAATATATCGCGGAACTGAGTTCTTAGCTCCCAACAAGCTTCTCACGACGTCAGCAACAAATTCCATACACAACACAAGTTTTCAGTTGATCTGAGGTTGCCGCATCGCCAACTAGTCAATCAATCAACCGATAGCAGTGCATCCGAGGTCGTGATAGAAGTGACTTTTCGCTTCTATGTAGCTTCTCGAGGAATGAGATATACGCTCCTCGGATGGCGATGTCGTGATGTAGTGAGGTTAGACCCGAAATTCATCAGAGAAGGTCTTACGTGATGTGTGGCCTCAGCATGAAGCAAAGAATCAACTGACGATAACCTTGCTTGAAAGGTTCCTGCTGGATAAGATGAACCCCGGAAGCTTAGGCGAAATTGTGATATTTCCCCATCGGAATCCAAGGTCTGTCAAAGATAAGTGGCTCATAAAGGGATGTCGATGGAAAGACGAAGGCGCCTGGGAGTACAAGAAGCCTAAAATTTCCGGCGTGGACCAGCGATGAGTTCAGAAGTCGTTGAGGTGGAGATCGGTCGTAGGTAGGAACCTTAGAGGTGAATGCGGTCTCATCTGATCCTAACCATCCTGCTGTAGAATCATCGTGATGCGGATAGTTAAATCCAAGGCTACTCGGAATCTTTCACGACCTCGACCTGGTGACGCGCTGTAAAAGACTCACTCAATTATGTCAACGTTTAGAGCTCCCTGGCGATAGCATGACAGCGAGAATGCATCGTGCTAAGCAGTTACCGGCGATGACCAAGCGGATCCTCCCATATCATCGACTTCGCCATGTTCTTTTGTTCTGACTTACATTCATGCTGGAGATTTCGTGCAGACGCCCCCTTTACCCCTGAGTGATAGGTGGTCTACCCAGTAAGAAATATTGTGAGAACTCAGGCAATATGGTGCAATATCCTTCAGCAGCACCTAATTAAAATGAGACCTCGCTACGTCCAAGTCTCGGCCTCACAGCGAGAATGCCCAGATCGTTTCCGATCCTGAATCGAGCATATGTCAAGTATGCCGGGCATGATTGTGGAGTCTGAAGGTCAAAGCTACATCTCATGCTCCGAAGGTCAGCTGCTGACTTCGACGCCCAGCGGTGTATGCCAAGCAGGTAGTCTGTGACTGGGATATACGATCTTGTACTTTCCATGGTACAGAAATCGTCGGCCAGGTTTGTATTCTTACACGTAGTCTCCAACTTGAAAACCCGCGCTAGGCTGCAGCAGCATCGGTGAACTCGCGGAGTCACCCCGTCGTCTCGAACACGCTTCGAATGGGCTCTTGCTTATGGAATAGACTAGCCTGGTCTTTCGATTTCTCACGTGGCAAACGCCCTGCTCGGGCAATTGAAGACGAAGACCAGCGAGCGACCTTGAGATGTAGCGGATGGAGCTCCCGCAACCACAGCTGAACCCGATGAATCGCCTACTAGCCCCATCAGTAACAGAATACCGCAGGCAGGCTCGGCGACTGTCGTCCTTGCATGAAGTACTGCCAAATTCAAGCGACACATTTAGCCTCATGTTGGCTGGGATCGGGCTGGGTTGCAAAAGGGATTGTTAAAGGCAGGGTCAAGACAGACCCACGAAGCCCAGACTTGCCGTCGCTGGGTGCCAGACGACGCCGAATGAAAGCAGCCTGTAAGAAGAGACTTGAATTCATTTGCGAGAAATCAGGCTCTGGTAGGCGAGTTGAGGCTATCTCTGTGCGCACCTCGCACGGCCGAAGCACACAGAACTCATGAAGCCGTTCGTCGATGCCGGCACTACGGTGCTCCATTATTGTACGGTACTAGCCACCGCGAGACGAACGGGGTTTCTCGAAAACAAATGAAAACTTATCGAAAGATTCGTAATGGTTATGAAAGCAATTTACTAAGCTTTTAGCTAAATTGACAACGTAAACAAGACCAACAGCTCGTAATTTTTCCTATCTTACGCAACGGAAGAGTCGGTACCTGAATGTAGTCCTGGGTTTTGGCCCAGATCGCACGTGCGAGACGAAGATTCCACATGGAATGTCGCACGAGCAGGACGGACCCTCATCTGGATACAGCGCCATCAGGGCATACATGCCGGCCATAATCAGAGAAGTCGCCTTTGACCGAGAACTGTGACTGGTACGTGCTGATATAGTCCAACCGAGAATCTGCAGGGAAGAAATCAAAACCGCCTGATTCCGATGGAGGCAAAATTCTGCGAGTCGGCCGATCGTGTCGACAACGAAGTGCGATGCTGGAGGCACAGTCTCCCGTCTATCAGCGCACAAGGGTTCAACTTCCGCACAGCTGTGAATGCTTTTGTTAGCTGTGATGTCTGTGATACGAGTCAACCGTAAATTCAGGACCAAAACGACCATCTTGTTAGTCAACCCTGGAAGGAGCGCCCATATACGATCTGTCTGAGCTCGACTTCTCCCTTGAGATCTCAAACAGCGAAGATGGCCAAGTGAAGTTCGCGATTGGTGTTGGTTGGATCTAAAAGCTTTCATGTTAAAGATTGGGGAGTGCCCTCGACACGATCTTGTCGCCACGAAGCCATATCCCACTTCGGTTCAGGTAGGAGCACCCAGCTTGTCTCGGGGACGAGCATGTTCCCATCACTCTGGAGTTCCACGGCTCCAGTTTGCCACAGCTTGGTGGAAGTCATTTGAGAGTCATAGACTGCCTGAGGCCGCAGACGACAAACCCGAAGACGAAATAGGAGTCGGAAGCCGGATTCAGGCACGCGTTTTTCAATGTATCTGCATTTGAGTACTTTCGTAGCTTAAGAAGCGAACGTTGGTAAAGCAGCTTGATGCTCGATATCATGCCCTAAGTATCTGGTCATGGACGAAGATAGTCGCAGCATAGGGCCAAGACTTGGTCGAGACGGCAGTAGCAGCGGTTGAAGTCCAGGCTGATATCCATAAGTTCACCCAGATGATAGGCTGAGGGCATGAGTTGTGGTGTAGTCTGTGCCAAAGGTCGCATTCTGGAAGGAAATGCGGCACTCTGTAATTCAATCTCCCCTCCGGAGAAGCCGTAGTGGAGGGCTAACAGAATGAACGGCGTTAGATGGCTTTTCGCATTGAAGGCTCATCCCTGAAGAGTCGAGAACTGAACGTACGGGAGTAGGTGAAACCAGGCGAGAGTTCGTCGAAAGAAGGCCCGTGTGCGTCAGGCGTTGAGATTCCTCCGTGCTTTGGAGACGAGAATGCCAGACGCAGGATGTTGTTGGCTGGTCGGTGCAAACATGATGCACACAGAGATGGAAGTTTCCATGCAGAGACGGAAAAGATTTCAATCACGGATATGGTGGTCCGAAGATGCTTTGGCCAGACACGAGAAGCTGCTCCATTGCCTTGAATTGTTTGATGTATGCCGTTTCGATGTCCGGTAATTCAGCTTGATTAGCTCCCATTGAGTTGGAGAGCGTGCGGAGAGACTTGGTGGTGTCGATGGAAGTTTGTTGTTAGGGATTTTAGATGCGCTGTTGCTAACATCCCTGTCCGATGTCTCCTGTTGGTGTGGAGGACGATGAAATGCCTGCCCTTGCAGCTTTCAATTCTTATGTTATCCGAAGGCAGGCAGATGCAATAAAGTGACTTAGGTACGTATCGACTTGCTCAAGACGAGGTGCCTGAGGAATGGGAGACTTGAGGTGCCTCACTTTTCGATGCCGACAGAGCAAGTGCCATCGGGTGTTTGTAATGGGATTGTGAGAGTTTTCCCCCCGCCGCCCCGATCGAATCTTACGTTCCAGGATGGGCTTGCTGATAAGATAAGAACTTAACCCCTGCTGACGTGTGGGGCGTCTGCACCTCAGTTGATGGCGCTAATTCGACAGCAAATGTCAGCTCGCCATCTGACTGGCTGGGGGTACCTCCCTTTTGTATGTCCGCTAACCGAATGACGTTCCTTTCCGACCCCACGCCCCGCTAAGTCGTTGTCACTGCCGAAGCATCACATGAACCCCTCTGTCGGACCCGTGGGCATCTTCCTGCACTGCTTCTGCGACAGCTGCCTCGTGGAGATTCCTTCTACATACTACCACCCCTTTTTGCGCCGAATTTCATATTACATGATCACCCGGTATACACATCTTCCTGCCTCCTGTTCTACTCTAAACAAGAGCAGTTCCACGAACCTCAACGTCTCCCGCCCTGAGCACCCCGCGGACCCCACGCTGAGCCGATCGCGTTTGCTGATCATGTCGCTCTTCACCGCGCAACTTCACCCAGGGCGAGCTCTGGGCTTTCTCGGTTCGCATGAACGTTTCCTTCCAGTTGGCGCTCTCAGACGCTAACTTTATTCCTGTCGCCTAGTTCTCGGAGCATCCTTGCATGATGTCTTGACGCGACTGAAAGCCGAACCGCAACGTTTTCCACAACTCGATCTTGCCTACTCTCGCGAGCAACCAGTCCAAGAACCCGTTACCCTATCGCTCCCTGCCAACGGTATCCGCCTGCGGTTCGATGGCCCCGAACAGCGCCTGCGCTTGATAGAAATTGTCGATTTCACAAAGAACCACGTCACGTTCAAGGATCGTGATCTGGTTAAGCCTGCAAACGCGCAAGGGCCGCCTTCGTCTCCTGTTCCCGGAGAATCCAGCTCCGGCCCAACCTTCCGACACATCTACCACAGGCTTCTCGGCCCAACATATGGCGGAGAGTACATCCCACCCACGCCCGATGCCGCCGACAACCTGGGTAACTACATACTTTCTTATCCCGGCGTCGCCTTCACATTCCGACTGGCCGAATCCGCTTATTCTCCCACCAAGGATGTGGTGTCACTGCTGTCGTCTGCTGCAAGCCAAGTCGCCACATCCATGGCCGTTTTCAGTGGAGACTCATGGGCTGAAGCGCGTGAAACTCTATGGACTGAGATTCTGCCAAGTGTCAAGACGGTTCCCGTTCTTCCAAGGGGGAAGGATGTTGTTCCTGACGAGATCTCTCTGGTCAAGATTTATGGTGGCGGCAAGCTCCAAATGTTCCGGAAGTGGACTAACTCCTCTATCTGGATCATCCTGGGAGAGACCAGTCCTCAGGAACTGATTGCGGAGCTTGGCCCGCCCAACGCTACATATCGGAAGAACGACCAGAGGATGACAATACACAAGCTTCGGACGGCGAGCCACAGCCGCGCTCGGTCGAACGGTGTTGATCTTAGTCGTCCGGACGACCTCACCGACACTGATCAATCGTCTGCGAACACAGGCTCAGATGATGACAATGACGAGGCTGTTGAGGAAGATGTTGCTGGCAATGTGTCTGGAGAGTGTTTCTACAACTACTTTTACTTGGGCTTTGACGTTCTCGTCTCGACGCCTTCTCCGCCATCAAGGCCACCACCTGCGCAGCATGAGTCTAAAGCGCCGCCTGGCAAGCCCATTAAGTCAGAATCTCCAGATCGTCTGGTTGCGACAAAATTGGTTCTACATGGCAATGTGCCTGGTTCATATGAATTCAACCGACACCGCCGTTGCCGTTGGGAAGTCAGCTATCTTGACGACGGCTCGCCGGCTACAATGGCGAACTCGGAGATCAAGTTCACTGAGATGAAAGACAGGCTCAACGAGCGATGGAACAGCGCATATCCCGACGGGGATTCAAAAGCTCCCCAAAGAGGCATGGTGCTCAACCGGGGATGGGGGGATAGCCCCGGCAGTAGCTGCGAGTTTCTTGGGGGTTGGGAAGACAGCGGCGCTAAGAGACTCGATGGTAGCGACGATTCAACCACTACGCTATTTGGATTCCCTGGTCTGGTGTTTGAGGTACTGAAGAACGATTATGTTAATACGGTCACGGTGTTTTAGGTTTGAAATGGGCATTAAACCTGGGGTCAGGTGGCAAGCGTTTGCGTGGGTAATCTTCTTGCAGCCATTAAGCCAAGCGGCTGGCCGGGACGACGAGGCTTTGTATTGACTACGATACCCCTACGAGCGAGCTGGGGTTAAGCTCAAATCAGTATGCCTGTTAGACACCACCATTCTCTCTTAGCCTCATACTCAAGAGTGTCCGCCAACTTAACATGGAACAGCTATGACGTGTCAGCTAACGGATATCCCATTGGCAAGGCTTCTTCCCCATCCACTTGCAATATTCCATCTGATTTTGCATTCATGCGAGACAGACATGGGATATTTCAGCTTTGTCCTCGCTTTACTTGTCGGTCTGACTCGGGGTATGTTTCGGGAATCAAGGGCATTGCCGCAAGCACCTACCATGTTGTAAAGCTCCAGTAGCTCCGAGCAGGCCGTCTATCTCGAAGAGCTCCCGAAGCTACAGCAAAAATAATAAATAATACAGCTCGAAACCTCCAATCCCAAATCTCACCACAGCAGCATAGAACAGTCATCGTCCTTTCGAAAATACCCAGAGATACCCCCTCAAAAGATACCCATACCCCCATCCGCAACCAAACATTCAAAATGAAGGCCCCTCCATCAGCCCAGAACGCCAAGCAGAACGCTCTGGCGCTTAAGAGATACTTGCCGCGCAAGCTCAGAGAGGCGGCCGAGGACGAGGCCGAGGTGGAGAAGGGCATTGGACACGACCTCATCATCTACAGCTTCGACCGCCCCAACGGCCAGTACGGCTACACTCCCTTCACGATCCAGCTGCGTCTGCGCCTTCGCCACGCCGACATCCAGCACAAGGACCGCGCCGCCAATTTCTTCCAGGCGCCCAAGCAAAGGGTCCCCTACGTCAAGCTTGCCGACTCCGATGAGCTTGTCGGCGAGGCTCAGTTCGTTATCCAGCGCCTGGTGCAGACTGGAAAGCTTCCGGATTTGAACAAGGACCTTGCGCCCGCCGACAAGGCCAAGGATGCCTGCATCCGCGCCATGTTAGAGGACCGCGCCTACTTCCTTGTTGTAAGCACATTTTGATACCAGGAAAAGGATGGATAAGATATGCTGACGGTGTCTTACAGCTCTACGAGAGATGGCGCGGCCAGTATGAGCAGATGTGGCACGATGGTCCCTTCTCCCACTTCGTTTGGGGCGCCAAGCACATATCGACCCAGCTCGCACGCGGCTACGTCAACTCCCAGCTCTACCTGCAGGGCACCGGTCGCTACACCGATGACGAGGTCAAGCAATTCGCCTCGGACGTCGTCATGTCCCTGAACGGTTTCTGCGAGACTTCTTTGTCGAAGCTGTCCCTTGACTCTCGCGAATCCCGCGAGCCCTTCTGGATCCTTGGTGGCCAGCGCCCTTCCGAGGCCGACTTCGTCGCCTTTGGTAACCTGGCGACGGTTCTGGGTACCTCAGTGTAAGTTTCCCATGAGCGCTCCCGATGCGGAAATAATCAGATGGCAGGGAGAAAACATGGCTAACAATAAGATGTAGGAACCCGGTCCATGCGGCTCTCATCCGTGAGAAGCCTGCCTTGGTCGAGTACATTGGACGACTCCACGAGCGTTACTTCTCCGAGTACAAGTCCCCCGTGCACACTTGATTTAGATTAGGGTGAGATACCCCGATAGCCCCCATTGAACAACCTAGGAGAGATGAAAGTTACCTGTCTTGCCTCTGTGTGTCTCTTTGGTGGCTTTGTTTTTGGTTGCGAGGTATGGGCAGAGGGGGAGGGGGGTCCGATGAATACGAGAATGGGCTTTGTTAGTTGAGATTGGGATGTTTTCTTGTGTAATTGATTTTCACATCCGTGTATTCGCACAAAAAGGGAAGACGGGGAACGGGGTCGACGGTTTTGGCAACGAGGTTGGCCCCGCGGTGGGAGCAGGATGACGGGAAATACCTTACCTAACCGACTTTTCTGATCTTCCTAGAGCTTAATTATGGTCCGCCAACATTGATTTTATTCTAATATTCCCGCCGCTCTTAATTTAAGTGAATTACCATTGCAATCGATACTTTGATAAAAAATGTTTCGTCGACTGAAATGCATGCGCAAAGGAGGAACGTGGTCAAATCTAATGAATCCATATCCTCATCCGCCTGTCTGTTCCAGCTAAGCATAATTCTTCGCCCTGACAGCATTCCAGATTTCGGTGCTTTTTATTTTTACTCACAACCTGAGATGGTCTTGGTGGGATCAGCGCAAGAATCACTGGATCTATTTGTGACTCTTTAACAGAGTTTTGGGGATTCTCTGTGTTACTCGTCTTCAGTGGCTCCTAATCAATAAAAGGTAATTAGGCAGTGAAGCTCTTGCGATCCTACGTGGCGTCTTCCAGATCTTCAGGCACAGACAAAAGGACATGGAGCGAGCACATCAGGTTGCAGGTGACTCCATCAGGACGCCATGGTGTGCGCTGGCTGCCACGGCGGTGTTTCATTGTCCCTCTTCAGGTATCTATCGATCACGAGCCCTTCCATTCTTTCGAGCTTTTGCTCTATGCTTGCGTCATCTTCTGCGTATGATATCATTTGTCTTCTCTCACATAAGATGTAGAGGCTAACAATGGCCAAAGTGAAGAGCGCAGTGACAGCCCAGTACAGCCAGGATCTTGCCAAAACCACAGAAGCCATGTTCGGGGCATCCTTGAAGTCAAAAAGTGTCGTTGAAAAGACAGACTCACGAGAGTCAGATAGCGTCAGAAGTCTATCAAGGAAGGGTGAGACTGAGCCTACAGCTACAAATGTGCCAGGAAGAAAGATGGCCCCGAGAATGAACACTCCTTACATGGCTTCAGCATCGCGTTTGCTCGTGTGAGCCAGTCTCTCCTGCGGAGATGCAATATGAAGATTTAATTTGCTGTCTCTCTGACCCATGGTGCTGTGCACCTACTGAGAAGTCGAAACGTCGTTGACATTGGAGTGGTTTGACAGGTGAAGAGCGAGCAACTGACCATGATTTGCTGGATTTCCAGCCTCTGCATCGTCGTGCTGGCATATGCCTCTGTCCCGTTCCACCTCTTCCTATATCGCTGTAACCTGAACACAATTCGCCTATGGGATCGTTCGACCGCTGGGTTTCTCCGTTCTTCAGGTAGCAAGTTCACGAAGAGCTGTGCGGCTTCCTCCATGGAGTCGATCATTGAAATATACCTAGTTGGCCTGCTCCAGAGCACCTGCACCTGTAGCTCGACTAAAACTCGCGATTAATAGCATCGAGATCTACCTTGCCGTTACCATTGAGTATGCATTTTCCAAGTCTGAACTGTCCCGTAGAGCGAAAGCAAACTCGATGCGTCGCAACCAATCTCGTGAGTTGCGCTGCCTCGTGTCCGAAGCTTGAGAAGACAAGTGGCTGAATATGATCAACGGAAGAAGCAGTGCGTCTGCTACTTTGGATGCGCATGCTTTGAACTGCCTGATGTGATCTGGCATCATGGGCCTTGCAAAACTCAGTGGTAATGCCTATATCGAGCTCGTGACTCAAAATAAGTTCTCAGCCCCTATTCTTTCCTTTCTTTTGAACATCGATCTTGCGGAAAATGATTTTTGGCTGCAAACTAGCACAGCAAACTCGATCCAACGTCGAAAAAGTTGGGGAGACTGACGCAGGTAAGCGCTACCGTCGTCTTGACGTCTCACGTCACACCAGAGCAACGGGCCAACAGCAGTAGATGTTCCAATGGCTATTTGGGGCAGATGGAGTAAGCGCATCGTTCTGGCATTGATTTCAGGGTTCATGCTGGTACCATTTAGCGAAGACTTCATGCTGATATGAATTAGCGAGAGAATCTTCGCGTGGCAGCCATTTGTCCGAAGGCTGGAACAGTCAGTGGCGACTCTTGTGACCCGATCAGGTAAACCGAAACATACATAAATCGAACACCGGCAAAGAGATGAGTGTAATTTGGTAGGACGGCCGGAGCGAAGGACCTCTAGTATGAAATGTGTGATCAGCTTCAGCTTCTCATCTGAGTTTCAGAGTTTTTCCGTTGGAAGGAGACGGTTCAGAGGGCTCCCAGCCAAATATTTTTCACATATAGTAAGGGAAAGTTATCCCCATCCAGAGAATCTAAAGTCAAGCAACACAATTCAGTCAACTCATACACTTACATTCTTTATTTTCTTGATTAGTTCGCTTCCGGAAGAAGAAAATATCTCTTAATACCTCGTTTCCTCCTGGACAACCTGGCAAAGGCTAACAGCTTGCCTGAGGGTGTACTCGTTCCAAGTTTCCGATGACGCTACGATTGGATATGAAGTTGTCTGGGAAAATGAAACGTTCATAAGCTCGCTGCTTCTACCAACACTTGCGGTCTTTTATGGGCAGCTAACTGCTGACAGGGCGAGAGTCAAGGCCCCAGTCGGGAACAAAATGCGTGTTGATGGGGTTCCTTTGAATCATCAATCAGCTGCCACTCAGACTTGCTTCCAATTGCAGAGCTAATTACGCCATATGCGTACCGAGTGGAGCTTTGTACTCGACCCGGTTTGGGACGTCGATAGTCGCTATCGCTTTTGCGTAAGTATCATGTGAGCGACGCATATCTCTCGTTTCAAAAATGAAGCCTTGAAAAGGTTCCCTGATCAACGCAGATCCATAGAGGTCAAGATCCAGCACAAATAAATGTCTAGGAACACACAAACGAGCAATCCCGTATATCACGAAGTGAATGTGTTCTCTTCACCATAGCCCACGATATTTCTAGCTGTGATGCACGAATGAAGGGTCATATCAAGATTTGTAGAATTCAATTGAAAAATTTCCACCTCTGCTTGAAGCCTGGATCCTTTTCTTCTAGAAAGAGAATGCGATACCGTGTCCAGCATCCGAACCCAGTGCTTCAATTGTTACCAGGTCTGTATCCAACTTGTTGGAATGCTAATTCGAGTTGTCATTGCTCTGCATCACTCTTTGCTTCAAGAGTGAGTGAGTCGCACATGGATGCGAGGCCAAAAGCCATGCTGTTTAAAGCAGGAGACGTAAGCATATTCTCTACCACGATTTCCACAAACTAATTTGGGTTTTGTCGATTTGATCGTGATATCAGACAGTTGTAAGACGCACATGGTCCGTTTTGGTCACTAACAGCGTTGAGCTGTGGTAACTGTTGTTTTCATAAAAGTAGTGGCAGTCAAGCGGACTGAGACAACTGCCGTGTTGGCGGAGGATGTTTTCCCGAGGAATATCGCCTGAGCTGAGCCTTCCATTCAATAGGAAGCGGCTAGAAACAGCTCCTGTTCCTGCACTACGGACACATATTCGTCGATAGTAGAATGTCAGTTAACGCTGATGTTTGAGTTTGTTTAAGTAACGATTGAGATGTAAGTTCCTTTGATAAGAAGACTGCTAGCAGTTAGCACTAAGTAATAAAACCCTTATTCTTATTTATTTAAAAATTAAATAGCTGGCTAGAAACACACCATTTTACACCATTCAGTCCTGACCCCCATCTTGGGTGCCTTCGAATAGCACCATTTTCTCACATCCATGCTTTCTGCAGCTCCCGTCGCTTGGAGTAATTACCGTTGCCGGGCAATCGTTCCCCGCTCACAGCCTCGGAAGTCCATGATATTCCGCTCCGGCAATTGCCGAAAGACGGGACAGGACCTAGTGGATAAACCCTGTGGAGAGGGACACTGGCAATTACCTTAGCGAGGTCGGCTGCAACGCCACGGTAGAGCTACCCGTGCCCGCCCCCACTTTAATTGGAACTCGAAGACTCGTCACCCACTAAAGTGGGTGCTGGATACCCATATGTCTATAACACCTATATGTCCAAAAAAGTGATTAATTAATACTATTCCCACTCTTAACCCCTCTTTAGTAAGTAACTATATCCCTTATTATTAATTATATATAATAGCTATAATGCCCTATCGATCCTCATCTTCCAAGCCTTTTTTGCGGCTTCAAAAACTACTTTTTTGGTGGTCTGGCGTATCTTTTGCTCAGTGGATTATATTACCCTCATGGCCTTCGCATACTCGTTTTCCTGCCTCTGCTTCACCATTTTCCTCCTATCTTTAACTTAGATAACCCCCCTATCTGTAGTTAGGTATTATATGCCTAATAATAAGCCTTGCGGACTTATTTAGCTAAATTTGTCCTTAAGAGATCTCTCTTAACCTGGATTAACTTAAACCCTTAGGTTAGAGCCCCTCTAATAAATTAATCTAGGTGTTAATTAAATAGTGAGATCTCTTTAGTTAGCTCTTTAATTTAGTTAGTAATAATCTCTAATGCCTTAGAGAGCTTATTTGCTACTCTCCTAAGCTCTATAATAGTTATAGGAGTACTAATTGAGGAGGAGGATAACTCTATATTAGGTGGTATAGATATTATAGGAGGATTGCTATCTTAGATTATAATCTTCTCTAGTACTACCTGGGGGTTAAATAGGTTAATTCCTATTTTCCTAAAACCTAATAGGTGTAAGGAACAATGGTTGGATGCACCTCGCACGGCCCCATTGTCGGCAAAACGCCGGCGAATTAGCGGCGAGCAAACACATAAAGGGGAAAATCCTATTACACATGAGAGCGTAGACCTTAAGCAATAGTCTAATATAGTAATAGATACCTATATTCTAATATTCTAACCTTTCCTAGTTAAGGCTTATAGCTATACTCTTATAATTCTATTACTTCTACCTCAATTCAAGTAACTAGCGCTAGTTAGGATATCAGGAACGAATTAGCAATAGCTTATTAACTAATTAGTAGCTAAGTTTAACCCTAATGAACTGCGAACTAGGCATACTGATTTTAACTAATAGGGACTAAGCTAATATAACCCTAATTATTCGCTAAGTCCTAAGATATAGGAGAGCTGGCGTGATAATTGCGCTAATAGAATAGATAACCCTAATGATGATATTATTAGGGAAATAGGGAATGGGGGTTGTGCTAGGTTCTAGCTAATACTAGATTAGGTAGGCTAACTACTACTTAGCGAATAGATAGCAAGCGTTAGCTGATAGAGCACCCTGCTAGAGTCTATACCTAATAGCACTATTCCCGGGATTTTCAGCTAGGCGATAGCACTATTATAGAAGTAGTAGGAGAGCTACCTAGAATAGATATATCTATAGTAGTAGTAGTATGAGGAGTAGATTATAATACTACTGCGGGAGCTTACTAAGCGTCTAATAAAGAAGTACTTCTAGAAGGAGTATAAGAAGCTACCTTTATATAACTATTGCACTTTAGGTGAAGATATTACTATAAACTAGGTTAGTAACTAGATTTAAGCTATTAAGGAGGGAAACTAACTGCGCCCTAATAGCATGCCAGAGCAGCAGGTCTAATAAGCCCTCATAAAGATAAGCTTGTCGCTATAGACTAAGTAGCGAAGCTATAGGGGCGGGTTAGAAGGAGACCTAACCTAGGCTAATTATTTAGTATTTACTTACTATAAGTATATTAACCCTAAGCTTTAGGAGCGGAGGTACTATAAGAAGCTAGATACTATATATTAAAAAGAGATATAGTCCCTAATAGAGTTTTTTACTAAATAGTTAGTAATATACTATAACCTAGGTATAGTAGGTATTGAGGATAATAAGGCTAAAGCCTATATATTATATTTTTAATTACTACTATTCCTATATAGAGAGCTAGAATATTAGAAGGTTGAGGTATTAAGACTAAGGGATATGGCTGCTAAAGCGGAGCGCCTATGGGATATGCGTCGCTAATGGGGCGCTAAGTCTTCGCAGAGCGAGAGCAGGAAGAGATAGGCAAACAAAGAGCCTCCCATAAGGCCCGCACCTATAGTGAGGATGGGATAGATAGGGTAGTAGGGCTAGAGGTATAGAATATCGCTAGGATTACGTGGTCTAATACTTCGCTAACCTCTTAGTAACATACCTCAGGGGCCTAGCTGTAGTTCCAGCGCGCCTAGGGGCCTAGCAAACAACTCTATAATATATTTTAGCTATAATAAGAGGGAATATAAGTAGAGAGACTATCCTAAGGCAAAAGTAAGGCATAAAGTAAATATAATACTAGTAGGATACTAATTACCTACTAATAGGGCGAGGATTAGCATAATTTAAACTATAGTAAAGGTTAAGAAACTTAACTTATTAAAAAATAACTAAGCTAGGGGCCTACTCTAGTAACCCCCGCGCTAGATTCTAAACTAGAAGTTCTCCTAATAGGAGATACTATAAAGAGATAGGCGCTTATCCTCTAAAAGCTTACTAAATAGGAAGTTGTTATAGATATAGACTCCTGTTCTCAGGTTGATATTATTAGTAGTTAATTAGTATAATCCCTCTAGCTAAAACCCGTAGAGGCTATAGCCCCTACTTTAGAAGGGTTTAACGGATTATCTGCAGCAATATCTCTAAAGATATACTAGCTAACCTTCTTTCTAATAGACTTAAGGGGGAGGCTAAGGAAGATTAGGCAACTGTTTGCTGAGGCTTACTAACTAGAGGGAGCTAGAGACCTCCTTCTATTATAATAGTCTATAGGCCGAGAAGGTATTATAATTAACACCTAGATAAATATATAGGAATATAAGCGGATTAGTATTAAAGAGCTATTAGTGTTTATATAAGAGGTTATTAAAAATAGCTAGAGGGCTTATATATTATATATCTTGGGGAATATATCTCCTTATGAGCTGGCTATAGAGGCCCTAGGCGAGGAGGACTCCCTAGATACAGATAGAGTACTACTACCTAAATTAGAAAGCAAATACGTAACATTTAATAAGTAGGTAGCAAAAGAGTTTCTATTTCTAGAGGGTGCGGAGCACTCTATTGATCTAGTTGAGGGGAAGAAACCCCTATATAGTCTGCTCTACCTATTAAATAAGAGGTAACTTAAAGAGCTTTATTAATACCTTGCTAATAATTAGGCAGTAGGGAGAATCTAGGCTTTAATAAGCGAAGTGGGAGCCCTAATACTGTTTGTTCTGAAGAAGGATGGGACCCTACGCCTTTATATAGACTATAGGGGCCTTAATAGGATTATAATTGAGAACTAATATCCCTTGCTACTTATTAGCGAGCTGTTAGATAGGCTTTGGGGAGCGAAGTAGATCTTAAAGATTAATATTAGGGATGCCTACTACTATATCTATATTAAGCTATCTAACTAGTAGAAAACGGCCTTTAGGATATAATATAGCTACTTTAAGTATATAGTTATACTATTTAGACTTATGAATGCCCTAGCTATCTTCTAGGCGTATATTTACCGCGCGCTCGCTAAGCTTCTAGATACCTACTATATCGCATATATAGATAATATTATAGTCTATTTATTATTAAGGGAATAGTATATAGAGAACCTTTACTAGGTGCTCTATAGGCTTTGCTAATAGGGACTCTATATTAAGCTGAGTAAATATAGTTTCTATTAATAGCGGGTAGAGTTCCTAGGGTATATTATTATACTAGAGGGTATATCTATAGAAGAGTCTTATATCTAAGCTATTGCTAAGTGAAAGCTACTAAAGACGTATAGGGAGATTTAAGTCTTCCTGGGATTTTATAACTTCTACTATAAGTTTATTATAAGCTATTTAGGTATAGTGGCCCTAATAACCTCCCTACTAAAGAGTAGTGAGAATAGTAAGAAGACTAGTGAATTTATCTGGCTAGAAGAGGCGTAAAAGGCATTTAAGTAGCTATAAGCCGCCTTCTACTCCGCAACTATTCTCTAATATTAGGATCCCATCCAAGAGATAAGAGTTAAGATAGACGCCTCTACTAAGGCTATTTCTAGTATTCTATTATAGTATATTAATGGCTAGTAGTAACTAGTTGCCTACTACTTATAGAAACTTAGCGATACTAAGTAGAGATAGGGCGTGGGATAATAGGAACTCCTTGCTATTATAGAAAGCCTTAATTATTGGGCTTACTACCTGCAGGATATATTAAAGAAGTTTATAGTTCTAATAAATTACTAGGTACTTAAGGGTATTATTAGCGCTTTAGCGCGGGACCTTTGGGAAAGGCTTGCTAGATAGGTATATAAGCTCTTAGTATTTAACTTCAACCTAGAGCATAGGTCTGGAGTAACTAACCTAGCGGATAGTCTGTTTAGGAGGCTAGATTATATAGAGGGGAAGGTGAAATATAATAATATTCTCCTAATATTAGTAAAGAAGCTGGGACTTATTATAGACCTCCTAGTAGACCTTTAGGAAAGTATTTCAGGACTAGAAGGCTATACTACAACCTCTAAGGTATTTATTAACGCTATAAGGGCTACTATATATAGGCCTATCTAGAGGAATAGCTCCTGGGGTGGAGATGCCTTAGTCTCTAGTTGGCGCTGCGCTCTATAGCGTGCTAATAATACTGTAACTATTGCAGCTATGACGACCTAACGCTAAAGCGCAAGGGCTATTATAAAGAACGCTTAGCGAGGGGTTGCTAACTAAGAGGACTTATCTAGAGCTGGGGTTATTATAGCGTTATAGTATATCCTATATAATATTATAAGGGAGCTTATAACGGGCGAAATAGCATAAGGCCAACAACCCTCTAAGCGGATAGAAGATCTTGTCTACAGACTATAGGCTAACGACTTATATTACTAGATATAAGCGGAGAGAGTTTAGTAGCTAGCTAGTAATTATAGGGGTTATATAATTAATAACTGCAGAACCTTATTTTATAAGGGGAGGTTAGAAATACTATAGGAGGAATTACTTAGACTTGAGATCCTTTGCTAATACTATAATAATAGTAGGGCGGGCTATATAGGTGCCTAAAAGACTACTAACCTAATCTTAAGGAATTTCTATTAGCTAAATTTAGCTATAGATATTTATAGCTATATTATAAGCTACTAGATATACTAAGGGATTAGAGTCCTAAGGCATAAGCCTTATAGGAAGTTAGAGCTATTGCTCTTCTTAGTATATCTATTTTAGGAGATTAGCCTAAACTTTATTACTAGGTTACTACTAAGCTATTAGTATATAGGTAGGGAGTATAATATAATTCTTATTATTATTTACTAGATAACTAAGTTTGCTATATTTATTCTAATAATAAAGTAGATAATAGCTACTAAGTTAGCGCGGATTATCTATAAGCGAGTTGAATATTGTTTTAGTACTCTAGAGGGTATTATTAGTAACTGGGATAAACTCCTCACTAGCTATTTCTAGGAAGAGTTCACGCATGTGAGGGCAATAAAGCGTCGCCTTTCTATAGCGTATTATCCTCAGACTAATAGATAGACTGAGCGGATGTATTAGATACTAGAGAAATACCTGTAGGTATATGCTAGCAACTTGCTGTTAGAATAGGTAGTGCAACTACTAGAGGCTGAGTTCGCATATAATAATAGTCGCTATAGTACTATTAACTATTTGCTAATAGAGGCTCTATATAGGTACTACCCGCGTTATGTAGAATATATGCCCCTAGCGAATAAGGTTATAATATAAGGCGTGCGCGAGCATATTAAATACCTTGTGACCCTTTAGCAAAGGGCCTAGGAGCACTAGCAGCAAGCTATGGAGGCTTAAGCTAAGTACTATAACGCGCAGCATTAAGAGAAGATATACTATTGGGGATAGGTTGTTGGGCTATTAATAAAGAACTTTAGGTTTAAGAATAAGAAACTAGCGCCTAGGTTTATTTAGGTTATTATTATAGAGCTAGTTAGTAAATAGGCATATAGAGTCTACCTACCCAAATAATACTATAGAATATATAATATCTTCTCTATCGCCCTACTAGAGCTATGGGATAATCGCTAAAGTGATAGCAAAGGCTTATTAGTATATCTAGAGCTTGAGGATAAGCTAGAGGAGTGGGAGATAGAGGAGATTATTGCGCGGCAAGGGTCTGGCGACGAGGCGCAGTACCTTGTGAAATAGGTAGAGTGGCCTATAGAGTATAATATATAGGAGCCTATAGAAAACTTAGCAAACGCGCAGGAGGCTATTTATAAGTTTAATAGATAAGTGAAGAGAGCCTATAGGAAGTGGGATAATTAGCTAAGTTGTAGCGATATGTTGCTAATAGTTAGGCAAAAGAATATAGTAATAAGAAGCGAAGTTTAATATAAAAACAATTCAATTAGTAGAGAAGTATCGCTAATGTGGCGGCGAGAAGCTAAAAGGGTATTATCCTATAAGAAAAAGAAAAAGAACTAACTGCCTATATAGTTATTTAACTATTACTATAACCGCTATAAGGGGCATAACTACTATAGGAAACATAAGAACCATAACTACTACGACTACTGCTCGGCAAGCTATTATTGTCGCCTCTCTAGCTACTACTAGCACTACTTGTGCTACTACTGCTAGTAGTAGCCGCTCCACTACTGCTACTAATAGGCTGACTACCGCCTAACTTATTACTAGAAGAGCTATTAGGGATAGTAACAGCGCTCTTGGCCTTCTTACTACTTCTGTTCTTATCCGCTAACTTATTGCCGCCTAGCTACCTATATTTCTTAGTGGGAGTGCAAAAGTAGGAGGCATAAGAGATGGAATAAGCGCTAGTAATAGCAATATAGTAGGAGGGGATATTATTTGACGAAAATATAGCGAGGTGGCCCTGAAGCTTATTGCTGAAAATAGGGAAAGACTTAATGTTACGCTCTCAAGCGAGCATTGGGACTAGAACTATTAATAGGTTAGTAACTAGTTAGTTAATCTTATTAGTAAGATATATAGTAGGGGTATTATTGCGAATATAGGGCGGCTAAGCAGTATTTAATTGCTAAAGAATATTAGCGCTATTATAGAGGGTTCTAACCTAAGTAGCTTATTAGCGGGGAGTAATTAGTATGAGGAGGGTAAATAGCAGTATACATAAACTAGGACGTTAAGAGCAAGATACTTATAGATAGAGGCAAGCTCCTAGAGCTATAACTGCTCTATGTTCTATAAGCTGCTGCTAGTAGTGGGATTATAAATAAGCTTGCTAATCTTCTTCTATACCGCTAAATAATTAGCGAGCGCCCGGAGGATATAAAAACAATAGAGAGGGGTTAATACGCCCTCACTCTCCTAGATCTAGAACTAGTAGAACATACCCTAGGTTATCTGGGTAGTACCCTAAAGCTCCTGAGGGACCTATTAAGCGATTAGGATATAATAAATAGATAGTAACTAATTAGTAACTTATAGTATAATAATTCTTTTTATTATAGTTATAGCAGACGTACTTCTATATATGCTTGCTATATATATAGCGAAAGTTAATGATATTAAGATATATCTTAGTTAGATATCTGAAGTAAGAGTAGCTACTATTAGTATTATTAGTAAGATCACCTAAGAGATTCTCAAGCTTATATAGGTACTTCATAAGTACTATGCCTATATGAGCGATATGAGATATTGCGGCAATTAAGCGGCAGAAGGTTAGGGAGTAAAAAAGAGGAAGTAGGTAAAAATAAGAAGAGAAAACTAGTAGACTCTATAATATAGCAATAAGTTAAGGAGAAGGCGCTGAGAGAAGAGAGGCAGCTAGTTAAATTCATAAATAAGATAAAACTTGACTAGGTTAGAGACCTCAAAAAGAAGAGACCCTTTTATATTTAGGGTTGCGGGGTAATAAAAATTAATAATTACTAGATATATACTAGTAAATAGTTGTATAATAATTAGTAACTAATTATAAATTGCGATATAAAGGAAATTTGAAAAATAGCTGCAGTATAATAACTAAAAATATGTTATTCGCTAGAGTTATCTAAGTCTAGCAAAAAGAAAAAAAAAATTAGCAGAAAGAATAAATAGCAGCTAGCGAGGCTAAACACTACTATCCGCTACTATTAGGTCGCCCTATAGTTAGCAAACCAAACCGTAGCGCTGGATGCCGCAATACCCCACTTTCTTTTCTTTAACGCCTTAGGGACTAAGGCTTTGGAGAGGGGGACAATTATAAGGAATAATAGTTAGATATACCTCGCACGGCCCCATTGTTAGCGAAACGCTAGCGAATTAGCAGCGAGCGAACACATAAAGGGGAAAATCCTATTACGCACGAGAGCGTAGACCTTAAGCAATAGTCCAATACAGTAACGGATACCTACGTTCTAATATTCTAACCTTTCCTAGTTAAGGCCTATAGCTATACTCTTATAATAGGATAGTAGATTACTTAAATACTTATTTATAAATTAACTAAATATAACTAAGGAACTTTAGTTTAGTAATATTAGTATAGCCTTCCCAGATTATAGTATTAATAGCTAGATTATAGTAGTATTTAAGAGGCTAAAATATTACTATATCTAGTAGTTAAAGAAGATAAGTTAAATAAGGAGAGAGACAAAAAGAAAGGATCTTATAATCCTTATAGTACTATAAGAACTTAATAGTATAATAAGAACTATATCTATTAATTAGGAGGAGTCTCTTATAGCTAAGAGACTAGCTCTTTAAATATATATTAAAGTGCTAGATCTAATTGAGAGATATCTAATTATTTAAATAACTAGTTAGTAATACTCTAATTACTATATTTACTTCTAGATCTTTAATTCCATACTATTTACTTATATAAATAGAACTACTAAGAATTAGGAACGTAGGGATATAATCTCCTACTATAGATATAGCTTTAATTATAGTTACTAACTCTCTATTAGTTAGGATCGTAAAGTAATAGGCTCTCTTATATTTAGTAATAACTATCTTATCCTTCCCTACTCCGATTTAGAAGCTAGTCTTATCTATATTTTAGATATTAGAGAGTTATATACTATATGCCTAAATAGTCTCTTAGAGTATTAGAAACTATTTATTAATAGTCTCTATATCTTTAGACTTCTTCTATTCTATATTAAGGGTCTTCTCTTTAATATAGAAGTACTTATGCCTTTTAATAAAGCAACTAGCCTATATAGGGTTAATAGTTAGAGGAGGGACTTAATAATCTTTATGGGATTTAGCTAAGAGGTAATTAGCAGCATCCACGAGAAGCTCTCGCTATAGAGCAAGATATATATAATCTATTTAATTAATATAATAATAGAGAGCCTTCTCCTGGTCCTAGGTAAGCTTTCTACTATATACTAGGCGGTCCTTAAGAGATATTATTCCTAAAAGCCTCTAATATAGTTTCTTATGTAGTATCTAGTATTTCTTAGTAATAGCAGTAAGCTTTAGGTCTGGGTTTTCATGAATTAATTAAAAAGCCTCCTGGATATACTCCTCTTCACTCTAGTTAAATTTGGTTATTATAGTAGCTTAGATTGAAGGTGGTGATATTAATGCTTAGTATGAGGGATTTTTTGGATATATGGGTATTATAGACATATGGGTGTCCAGCACCCACTTTAGTGGGTGACGAGTCTTCGAGTTCCAATTAAAGTGGGGGCGGGCACGGGTACGCAGTGCTGTGAAGCGGAAAGGGAGCTTGGTAGTTCCCAAGTTTGGCTGGCCAGGACGCTGCACCCGTGCACCGTGTCTGTCCCGTCTTCTGGCGCTGCTGCTGCTGTGCCCAACCTAAGGTATGCTCAGCTGGCACATGTCAATGCCCAGTTTCGGCTCGGACGAATCAGCGCCTCTTTCGTCCAGAAACTTTTCGTCACCTTCGTCCCTTCACATGGGATACCTGACTTTCTGACTGTCTTGACCCCAGACCCCCTTGCGTCGACCGGAGTACGATTTTCGTGGCGGTCTGTTAATGTTCCCTTTTTTTCTGGCAACCTCCGCACCTTCGAATTTGCGCGCTTAGACATCAGCAAAACTGACGACATCGACGGCAACGACACACAAGAACCGATCGCCGAACGAAAACCTCACCGCGACGGCCATGCGAGCAAGCTCGACGCGATGACGGAGAAGGATGCCGCCCAGCAGCGTGCCGTTCTCACAAGGAAGCTGAGTCCACACTCGATGCCCAGTGATAGGGGAAGCAGCAGGGGTAGCTATGAGACGGGCGAATCGAGCGCGACAGGTAGTCTCCTCAACAACACTACGCTTTTGCCGTCGCCGGACGAGTTGAGCGGCCGACGCCCAACATCGAACTCTTCAGGGCCGAGGGAGGCAGAGTACACCGGCGGTTATTTAGGAAGGGATACAAAGAAGCATAGGGCACCCAGACATCGCTCCAATGGAGGGTTTCTCTTGCAGGATACCATTAGGAACGATGACGATTCCGATGGAGATCAAGGGATCCGCCGGCGACGTTCGCGAAATCCACCAACGAATCGCAGGGCGAAGGACTCCGGAAGAGTGTCAGACAAATCGGGGTCAAGTGATGGTCGCGATGCTGGCTTAGGAATGACCGAAATTGAAATTCCGCCAGGAAGACATGGCGATACCTCGCCGACGCAGCCGATGCACAACCTGACCGTTAGGAAACGAGATGCGGCGAATGGGAGAGCTGAGTCGGGCGTGAGCTTTACGCCGCTGGCAGCCAGCCACTCTCTCGACATCGACTCAACGCAGATTGTTAACATGGCCTTGAATTTGAGCGAGTCGCGGCGGCAGGCGTCGCGAAGGATCGCACCCCAGGCGGTGCCAACCCTTGCGCAGCATCCCGACGCCATGGGTCCGAACCTGAAGAGCCACTATCAACAACAAAGAAGAATATCAAGGACGAGATCGCCGGGGCCCGACAAGGCGTTGACGCCCAGATTGCCGTCATCCGGCGTACTTCACAGCCCTTTGCAAGCGTCATTTGACATGAGCCGCGAAGGCACTTTTCGCAATCATTTCACTTCTTCGACCCTTGCTAGGGCGCAAAAGGCGAAGGAGCATCTGGAGCTTATGGCGCAATATAGACGACTGGTAGAGCTGGTTCCACCTATCCAGCAGCCTCATTCAAGTCGCTCGACGACGGGTAGTCCGCCCACATCCTCCGGAGGAATTGCTAAGACACCGACGTACGGAAGCTCAGAAGGAAACCTACGTCTTGGGCGGCGATACAACCCGTTGCAATACATTCGAAACAGGAAGGTCCGGGCTCGAGAACGCATGGCTATTGATGGAGAAGCCCTAGGGTTTGGAGACATAATGAAGGTCACTGACTGGGTCGATGAGGTGGCCAAATGGGCTGCAACTGGCCAAACGAATGCAGATGGCTGCATGCTTCCGCCTTTTGCTGATGCCGATTCGATGGAGCGAATAAATGCGCTTCAGCTCGCGGTGAACGCCAACAAGCCAAGAAGGCCAAGGCTCGACTGGTCCGTTGACCCAGCTGACTTGCTCGCCGATGCGTACTGGTTGGAACAAGATCACCACAAGCAGTTGATTGAAGATCGACAATGGCGCAAGATATTTCCCCATGCTAGCGACATCAACAGACCTCTCTCTCGACAGAACGCCCAGCATGGCAGTGAATCGGGCCAGACCCCGGGGCGCAAAGAAGACGAAGAGAGCCACCCTGTCATCGATTCAAGGACAGGCAATCCAAGGCTTGCAAAATCAGACACGGACCATTCTCATACCAGCAGCACTCGTGATCGTGCTCGCCAGAAGCTTCACAATCTCACAGGTCATCATCATCATCGCCACAGCAACTCCACACACAGCCACCATGACTATCTGCGCCTCGGAAAGTCATCTTTCTCGGACGGTTCCGATAGCGAAAGCGAGAAAAACTTGAAGAAGATTGATAGAAGAAGTCGGACAGGCACGTTGACGAGTAGCCACCAGGACATTCTGGAGAAACAGATGCTCGAGATGATCGCCAGGGAGGCGAGGGAGAACGAGCCTCAGATGGACAACTCCGGATGGATGACGCCAGAACGAGATACTGGAATGTTGTCACAGCCGCAATCACGGCAACACAGTCGAAAGCCGTCCATCGCCGGAGGCAGCGAGTCTGACGAGAGGAAAAGTAAGGATAAACCTCGGAAGACACCGACGTACCTACTGCGAACTGGAAGGCCTAGTTTGGAGATTCCTATGCCAGCGCGGAGTAGCTCTTTTGATGTCGATTCATCTCAGCCCAATTCTCCCGATGGCGCAATTCGTGGAGATCCTTTCATTCCTGCGCTTGGAAGTGATCTTTCCCCTGGATCCAGCCGTGCCAACTCACCAACTAGAAACCCATTTTCGAAAGTCAAGCAGATCTTCCGTGACCGAAGTAAAGAGAGAGGAGGCGACCGTATTTCGGAGGAGCGATCCAGTGCTGAATACCTTGCCAGTGCCCCAAAGACTCCGTTTGATGCTTCGCCAGAGTCGTCTGGAGGACGAAGGTCAGTTGATAGGCGGGCGTCCTCTAGAAGCCCCTCTCGCAAAATTTCTCAGCGCCCTGCCGGGGAAAGCCACAAGTCGCATCGCAGTGTCAACAGTATTGGCATCTTCAAAGGTGCACGTATTGATAACGTAATTCGCGGAGGAGTATCGAAACTGAGCGACCTCATCTGGCGTAAGGAGTCGGACATGGGCGATAATACTTCAGAGATGGAGGGCACCACGACGGATGATTCGGACACCGAGTCCAGAGGCAGAAGAAGGGGCGAGACTCCACTTTCAAGGACAGCATCGATCCGTCAACAGAACACCAAGAATTATCTCGACGTAATGCCGACTTTCCAGACTGCTTCTCATGAAAAGTTGAAAGCCACAGAGAGCGAACCAATTCTACCAGATCCTACATCTCGACCACCGAGCCAGAGGTCGCCTCGATTCGACAGGCTTAAGCCGCCACGCATCGATATCTTGAGCGCATCACCAAGCTCGTCGCCTAGCTCAGCTAAACGCCTGTCAGACCTCTCCGAAGGCGAACCGAAATCAGCTGCGAGTCCGGGTGTTAAGAAGGCAGACAAGCGGCTTGATTCCATCATTTGCATGCCACAAGCCTTGTCGCCCGATGCTCGTCTTGCATCATACTCACAACGCAGCCGTCATTGGTCGATTTCTGACCACAGTCCGGCACCTGACCGCGCGCCCATGTCGAAGCGCGAAATCGCTCGCCTCCGCGCTTTGGTCCTCAGCTCTGGTATCAAGGCTATGGAAATTACCCGCCGCGCCAACGAGCCTCGCCCAGTCTTCGCAAACCCGCAACGTCTATCAGGAAACGACATGCGCGTCGCAACCGCGTTCTGGCTTGAAGTCGCCAAACTCAGCCCAGACCCAGCCAGTATTTGCAACAAAGCTATTCCTCAAACGGAACTCTACCAGCTGGCTGCGAAAACACTCGGCACATCCATCCAGTGTTCGGGTCAAGAGTGGCAAAAGTCGGCCGACTTCTTTGTGTCGGACACCGTTCCTGCACTCCATCGCCGCGTCGAAGATGTCCGCCGCCGCGTGGCGACTGACCTATCTGCAATGACACGAGCAGCTGCGGATGAAGCGGATGAGACGAGTCGCGACCTTACGCTCGGCCAAAGGCTGAAGATTAAGCATACCCTCGATGTCATTGAGAAGATGCTCCGACGACGCAGACGTAGGTTCCGCTGGGTTCGTCGGGCGATGTGGCTCGCTGTCGAGTGGGTACTCGTCGGGTTCATGTGGTACGTGTGGTTCGTGGTGATGATCCTCAGAGTTTTCTGGGGTGTTGGACAGGGTGTCGTTGGGGCCGTGCGGTGGTTGCTTTGGTTGTGAGAATGGTCTTGCGGATAACCATTTCCCCTATTCATATCAGCGTTTTCCCTATAACCACTGTCATTACATGCATAGCAGACGGGGCGAGGATTGCATCATTATCATCATCAGTTTGCATCTGGGGTCAGATCTCGGATTTCCGATGCATAATCAAGCAAGCACCTTCGTTTTTGGATACAGGAGAAGAGTCTCGAGTACAACAAGGAGACCTAGATAATGGGAAAGGCAGAGGAAGAGAAGTGATGATACCCGGAGGATAAAAAGGGGGAGTGCAGACAAGTTTACCGCAGCGTTTCAATCACCTGATACTTACACTACTGCGCTATACATTGCTTTTTCTTCGTTGGTTTCCCCCCCGCTATGACAGCTCGCCTCTCGGAGGGCAGGTACTTTGAGGGATTGGGCTTGAGGAATACATATAATAATGAAATATAACTTTATTTCCTAATCATGAAAACTGTACATGAGTGCGCTCTTTACATGGGCCATGCCGGAATAATATAGGTATCACGCGCGGCACACTCTCATTAAGCCGCTGAGCTTTGATTTTACGTAAATATCAGTTGTATTTTTTAATGGTGATGGTAATTGCTATGATCGCTTCTCGTGTAGTGTTCCACATTGAATCGGCCCAACACAAAAACATCCTGCAAGCCTGCTCTCTCTATCATAGGCCCTTCAGATCGGATGGTTGTATCGTCTGTCAAAACTGATCTTGGTAGTAGTGTGAGCTCAAGCCACCGGATACTTCTGCTCATCCACGATTCCTTGCTTACCTGCAATTCGTTGCGAGGCTGCCGACGTCTAGCACGTCCAGACGTAGGTGCACTTGGTGCCTATAGGAGTGCAGCTAGTCATTCCGTTCTTCCCTGAGCCGTCGAATTTGCCATTGGAGTTTCCACAGGCGGCCTCCGGGCTGGTGTACTGGGTATCGACCAAGCAAACCGGGCCGTCCAGGCTGTCGGAGCAAGTGCCCGAGAGGTTCCAGGTCGTTGCCAAAGCCAGAGGCACCAGGAAGGCGATGATCGTGGCGATCTGCATATTGATGAACGACTAGAGAATGTTGGAATAATGTAGAGGTTTGAGGCGTGATGTCAATGCGAGTGGTTTGGGAGGTCGCGACGTACTCTGCGAATCATCTGAACCATAAGTAATTAATTCCAAAGCACTGGCTGGCGAGTTGACCTCTTTTATCAGTACGTGTAAGTGGCGTCGCCGTCAAAATGTCGGTCTGCTTGAGGCGATGCAGCTGTGTCATGCCTGACTCGCAAATGTGGATCGTCACTTGGGCTGGAGGCGATGCCGCGATGGGGACGTTGAAATCCCGCGGCCCGCCTTTCAAACTACACCTTCGCCGGGGTTTCAAATGTTAGCTGGGGAAGGGGCCATCTGTTAACATGGCTATACTGCCTATCTGCTGATATAAACAATGGGCCCCAGCCCAAGCTAACATTGAAACCCCAGTAGAGGTAGGTGTACGTGTATGAAAACGGTAGATGGCTGCGTTCTTCTGTCCAAAAAGTCGTATGTTGCGTAGAGCTCGCCCCGCAACAGCCCCTTCTCAGACCCTCTGGAGTCTGGTGCCCGAGACACGCGTCGCGGTCTATTGATCCATGTCTTGTCCGGGCCATGATCTTGTCATGTTGTTCTGAAGATAGGACAGGTGTATCTCGGCATAAACATACCGCAATTCGTGGGATATCTCGTTGATTTAGAACTGCTCGACTATTCTACCAAATATTTTGATCAACTTGAGATGAGAAATTTCGTGGTTGGCGCCTCTCAGTTTTGTTTGCATCTGAGACGGCTGCAGCTGCGATATTCTTGGAAACGAGTCATGATATGAGGTCGATTAATCAAAGACTTACACGAGATCTCCAGTTGTCTAATATTAGGGCTGTTGACTGCGCTACCCCAGTAAACTCTATTTATACTAATTTCATGGCATAGTCTTGGCAACGATTTTCCCAACCATCCATCCAACTAATAAGTCTTCCATTCTGGGAAACCAATGATGTCGCCGAATTCCGTGCTGGCCATGTTCTCCAGTTCGGGCATACATATTCCAAGCAGAAGATTCACAAGGCGGTTGCCCAGGATAGTTGAGGAAGGCGTAGATAGCCGAATGTCTGTTGAAACTTGAGGGGATCTCATCCAGGGTTGGTGATTTCTCAGGTCAGTTCTTGTCTCTTTGAGTCCATCTGAAAGGCTCGCTTTTGAGCGAACGTTCAGCAATAGGTTACACACTTGACTGCTATGTCCGTTGACAGCTATATTCAAAATTACATCTTTACTCTTGGCGACATTGAAGACTCCTTTCTCAAATACTTCGTTTGTTTACTTGATACCTTAGTCTTTAACTGGAGGGGAAAAGCCGCATGAATACTATTCAAAACTTTTATAGCTGTACTTTTTTCGTAAATAGTCGTCCTGTTTCTGTATCAGAGATAATATTATTGTTGCTCGAAATGTTGATTATCGGTACCGAAGTCTTTATCTTCTAGGTTAGCGAGAGCCTTGGACTGTTAAATGGCCCTCGAGTTTCAACTACGAGGTGGAAGTCAACCTCTACTACTCATATACGCATTGTAAAGTTAGATTACGGCCATGATTGTTGCAATTCGTTGGAATAACATAGATGCTCCTGAATGCTGAGATGTTTGCTTATTCTGCGGACCAAATATTCGTAGATGCTAGTCCACCTGAACAAACTGTAATAAGCAACTTTCACACGAGAGCCATCTTGGGAGTATACTTTTCTCCAAACAATTGAAAAGAATTGCGCGAAGTATTAATTGTGCGCGGGTGTTTCTTTCTGGGGTCCTCCGGTCAGGCCGTCGAGCTGAAGTCGCTCGGAAATAGGTTCGGAGTTAGACTCCGTCCATAGGCTATGCAGGGGGACAGCCAGCTGAAAGATTTAACTATTATAGCCTGTTGCATTAGTGGCTTCAAAAAACTCAGAAAATGTCTGTGCGCTTGAAAAGGAAGCTG
This sequence comes from Colletotrichum euphorbiae, assembly GCA_037178605.1. Taxonomy (NCBI): domain Eukaryota; kingdom Fungi; phylum Ascomycota; class Sordariomycetes; order Glomerellales; family Glomerellaceae; genus Colletotrichum; species Colletotrichum euphorbiae. The sequence continues at coordinate 100,706 of JAXCEF010000034.1, read as the reverse complement.
CGCGCATTATAAAATATAATCTTTTAGCTAGTAAACTATAAAATTTATATTTTATTAGTATCTTATTAAAACTACTAGTTATAGCGCCAAGTATTTTAAATTACTAACTATCTTATATTAGCTTATTAGTTCTATCTCTCTTATAGATTAATTGTTATGGGCCGGGCTGCGCCTAGCTACTAGGGCTGCGCTACTTTAAGTACTAGGGGCTACCTCTGAAGTGAAACCCCAGCTCCGCCGCATAACTGCATAAAAACCCGCTTGAAGTGCGCGCATATCGCGCACTTAGACTTTCTCTCCTTAGTATAGATACTTCTAATATATAGCACCCCTTCGTTAAATAAACTGGACTCCGCTCTTTATATATTTATACTAACGCATTATTCTAGCGCCTCGCTAATTATACTGCGTAATAGAAAGCAAAGAAATAGTAGCTATTCTACTAGTATAAGTAGAATAGATAGCACCTATAGTAAGTCTAAAAGTAGTTATTGGGATATTGGGCGTCTTGGCGCAGGTGCAGGTAGCTCGGCAGAATAGCCCGGGCGGTGTGGCGTAATATAGGGCATTAGCCTCCCATCTATACTACTATCGCCCTCCTGCCTACCTACTAATACGCAACTTAGACCTTTTTAATACTATTACTTTAACCCCTACCTTTTTATATATGTACGTACCTGCTATTACCCCAAGTAATACTAACACTAATTAGTAGTTAACTTTACTATTATACTACTCTAAATACCGCAGATTAGTAAGGTTATCTATTTTAAAGAAATAGTCTCTTTATAATAACTATAGGTAAATAATTATAAAGAGCTAGACCTGAGTCTATATAATAAGAGGTAGCGTGATACTATTTATTTAAAGCTAAAGAGGAAAAAGGAAGAGTTTTCTGCTTTAGTAAGGTTATGCTAGGTTTGTACGTAGCTACTAGGTGGGCCCTAAGCGGTGAATCTAGGCAGAAGCCTAGATAGTTCTAACTAGGTGTAGCCTATAATATTATTCCCTCTCCTAGCTGGGGGCCCTCTAGGCGTAGGCTAGGTTGCTATTATTAGCTATAATTAGCCTATATCTTTCTTTATACCTATTAGCCGCCTTAATTTCCTTAATAGCCTCCGCTAGCTCCTAGGTAGGCTCTATATATCGTTCTCACTTAACTAGTGCCTCGCGCTACTGCCCTCTCCCTATAGCTTTTACGGGCTGGGCTGCGCCCGCCTCTAAGCCACTAGGGCTACGCCACTTCGGTGGTTGCAAGTATGTAAAGGCTTGCGGCCCCACTATATAACTGCATAAAAGCCGCTTGAGTACTGCATGAGCCTGCGGACTTAAGCCTTCTCTCCTTAGTATAGATTACCTCTAATTAATAGCACCCCTTTATGAAATAAACCCGGGCTATGCCCTTTATATATCTATACTCTCTATAGTATCCTAGCGCCTCGCTAATTATACTGCGCGATGGAAGGCGAAGGGATAGCAGCTGCCCTACTAGTAAAGGCGGCATCTGTAGTGAGCCTAGAGGCAGTTCTCGCTAATATATAGAATGTGATAACGAGGCTTGAGCAACGCATATAAGCTATAGAGGGCAGCGCGCGCGCCCCTACCTCTGCACCTAGCGTGGAGGGCATGACTGCTGCTATAGCGGCCGCTCTAGAGCTAGCTGCTGCAGCTAAGCCCTCAACCTTCTGCTGGAAGCCTCTCCCCGACCCCCTAAAGTACTTGGGGCGCCGCGAGGAATACCCCGCGTGGAGCATATAGATATATAATAAGCTCGCGCTAGATAGGCGCTTCTTTAAGACCTATTAGGAGATATTCTACTATATCTACGCGTGTCTAAGTAATATGCTATATAAGGTTGTGTAGACCTTTTATAATACTAGTAGACTAGGCTGCGCTTATAACCTAGATAACTTTTTAGGCTACTTTAACTACTCCTACCTTAACCTAAATATCACCTAGCGCGTAATAGCCTAATTATCTAACTTATATATAAGGAGGAATAAGATCTTCGCTACCTTTCTCCCGCAATTTAAATACACCTTAGTATAAGCTAGTAGAGCGGACTAGGTAGGCAGCATATAAATTAACTTTTTATAGAGGTCCCTCTTATATAACCTTGCGGACTAATTTATTACTAAAAACACCCCCGCTATATATATAGAGTATATTATAGTTATTTAGGATATTACTTAGAAGCTTGAGGATTTTAATTACGGAAAGGCTGCTACTAATAGGGCTTAACCTCACGCGCCCACCTTATAAGTTAATAGTAATAGCAATACGTATATAACTAGATCAGTGCGAGCAGCAAAAGAGATAAAACAGAGCTTTAAGGATATTAAGGGCCCTGAGGACTACTACTATTATTATAGATATAATAAGGTTAGCTATATTAAGCATAACTACCCCTACTAGAAAATAAGCGGCGCTTAAGCAGCTAGAACTAATAATAGCGAGGGTGATGCAAGCGACGCCTCAAGCAAGCTAAATAATAATAGCGAATTAGAAAAAGAGTAACTCCGCTGCGAAATCGGGTAGTAGAGTATATAGAGGAGGAGCGGGCAGGCTAGAAAGTTTTCAGGGCGAAACACAGTATAAGCAGACCTTCTGCAACCCTTATAGTTAGAATTAATAAAGGCCGCCCTACCTAAGCTCTTATAGACTATAGCTATAATATTTATGCTCTTGTGGATTATAAGTTTGCCTGCTAACTCTAACTACTATATATTAATTACTAGAAGCGTTGTCTATATAGCTTTATAGATAATATAGAGCATATTACTACTAAAGGTATAGTAACTTATGAGATTGAAACGAGCGGGCATATATAGCGGATCTATATATATATAGTTTGCGGTCTTAATGCGGACCTATTCCTCAGAAAACCCTAGATAGAGTATAACTATATTATTTATTTTGCGGCTAAATAGCATATCTTCTATAGCGAAGCGCAAGTAAATATCCTATTATCTATTTAAGAAGAATTAGCTTATATTTATGAAATTAGGGAGGCTTAGTTCCTTAATACTGCCTTCTTTAGGGCGGTATACTAATAAGTAGCTATAGGATAGTTATTAAGGTTACTACTTAAAGCAGTATCTATTATTTAGTTAATAAGTATAGCGGATATTAATAAAGCCCTATAGGTAAAGGAACTGCCTGCTAATATTACTACAAAGCTCCTAGTCTATCTTATAGAGTTTATAAACCTATTTAAACTATTTAAGGCGCACCTACTGCCGCCCTCATAGCCCGGTATTAACTACGAAATACCGCTAGAGCGCGACGCAAGCGGACAAGAAGCGGCGCTGCTATGGGGCCTGCTATATAGTATATCTTGGGAAGAGTTGCTAGTCCTTTAGAAAATACTTGCCAACCTGCTAAATAAGGGATTTATTTAGGTAAGTAGCTTACCTACAGGCGTGCTAGTACTATTTATATAGAAGCTGGGGGGTAGTATCCGTTTTTATTATAACTACTACATACTAAATACAATCACTAGGAAGGACTGCTACCTGCTACTACTAATTATAGAAACCCTCTAATAGGTTAGCGCGGCTAAATAGTATACTAAGCTTAATATTATTGCAGCTTTCTATAAGATCTATATGAGGGATAAAGATATCCTAAAGACTACCTTTAGAATGCAATATAAGCTCTTTAAATAGCTTATCTACTTATTCAGACTTATAGGGGCCCCCGCAACCTTCTAGTAATATATTAATAAGATGCTTTAGGAGTTTCTTAATAACTTTATAACTATATATATTAATAATATCCTTATTTATTTAAGCGGCTTAAGGGCGAACTATAAAGCAAAGGTTAAGTAGGTCCTTTAGAGGCTAGAAGATATAGGCCTGAACCTAGACCTATTAAAGTTAGAGTTCTTAGTTAAAACCATTAAGTATATTAGATTCATTCTAAAGGCGGGTAAAGGTTTTACATACAACCTAGAGAAGGTCCGCGCTATTCAGGAATAAGCTGCGCTAAAGACTATTAAGGGTATATAAAGCTTCCTAGGTTTTATAAATTACTATTAGGTATTTATTAAGGGATATATTAGTATTATAGTAGCTCTAAATTAACTTATCTATAAGGGAGTGCTTTTTAGCTAGGGAGAGGCGCAAAAGGCTATATTTAAGACGCTTAAGGCTAAGTTCTTATCCGCACTAGTATTATACTACTTTAACCTAAATACAATAATAATAATAGAGATAGACTGCTCTAAATATACGATAGACTGCTCTAAATATACGCTAGGCGGTATATTAGTATAATAAATGAGAAGGAGTAGCTCTAAATAGTTGCTTACTACTTATAGAAACTTACGCCTGCTTAGTATAACTACCTAATATATAATAAGGAACTTCTTATAGTTATTATATACTTAGTGGCGTGAGATATAGAGTTATATAGCGTCCGCAAGTTCAAAGTGCTAATAGACTATAAGGGCCTGAAATACTTCATAAAGAAGCAAAAGTTAATAGAGCGCTAAAGCTGCTAGGTAGAAGAGCTCTCTAAGTATAACTTCAAGCTAGAATACTACCTAGGCGCACTTACTACTGCTCCAAACGCGCTATCTCAATGCGAACAAGATGCGCCGAGCGACTAGGATAATAATTGGGAATAGGAGCGGGTAATCTAGGCTATCCTGGATTTAGTATTACCTGCATAAGCAGCCTAGCGGGCGGGTAGCGAGGAGGAAGACGCTCTACTAGAGATCTCCATTTTCAAAGACGCAGAACTCTAGCAGCTATAGAATGAAACGCTTCAGGACGACCCACAGTACGCTACAGCATATCATACTATTAGATAAGGGGAACATAGCTTCCCGCCCGCACTAAGCCTTAAGGTATAAATCGCAGAGTGTAGTATTAATGCTACCTACTACCTAACCTTCTATAGCTAAATCTTGGTGCCTAGGGGCAGTAGCGAAGATAATGCGAATAATACTCTCTATACGCATATTATTTAGCTAAGCCACAACTCTAGCATTACTTAATACCCTAGTTACAATAATATACTAAGTATCTTAAGTTAATAATACTTCTAGCCTAAATAATCCCACACTATAAGGCGGTTTATCTATAACTATAATAGTTATAATAGAGCAGTAATCTAGTAATAAGCAAGATATAGGCTACTATAGCTACTTCTAATTCTAGAGTATATCTGGTGCAACCTCGCAATAGTTTTTTAATAGACCTACTAGTATTATTAGTATTAGGAGCGAGATATCTCTAGGTTATTATTAATTAACTATTAAAGGTAGTAACCTTAGAACTAATAATAATAATGATAGATGCAGAGGCTTATATAGAGCAACTTATTTAGTGCTACTACTAGTTCTATAGCATCATGCGGACTATTATAAGCGACTATAGCAGTAACTAGACTAGCTGCTTCTAGAAGAGGTTTTATTAACTTATTAGTATTTAATAGCGCCTAAGTACTACCTTCTATCTATAGACTAATAGGGTAATAGAGCGGTTTAATTAAGAGATCTAGGCTATATTATATAACCTCATTAGTTTTAGTTAGGATAATTAGGAGGATTACTTACTATTAGTTTAGCTTATACTAAATAATTGCAATACTACTATAATAGGTATAAGTCTATTCTTCCTCAAGCATAGCTATAATATCAACCTAATTATAGTTATGGAGCCTATTCCGCCCGCGATATATAGCCGCAAAGTCGCTACCTACAAGTTTATCAAAAGGTTAGAATAATTAACGCAAATAGCGCAAGCTATAATTACTACTACTTAGTAAGCTATACAGAGGTCTATAAATAGCTACTATAAGCTTGCAGAACGCTTTAAAGTTGGGGATAAAGTATAGCTATCTATTGCAAACTATAGGACCCTATAACCCTATAAGAAGTTAGACCAGCTATACTATAAGTATAGAGTAATAGAGGTTATAACGCCTACTATAGTAAAGTTAGATATACTAAACTATATCTATCTAAACTTCTATATTAGTTTGCTCTAGAGAGCTATAGAAAACCTATTGCCTAGCTAGTTATATAGTGATGCGCAGCTGCTACTAATGCTTGAGGAGGATAGTATTAAAGAGTAGTAGGTAGATACTATTTTAGCTGCCTAGTAGAAGATAACAGGTTGGGGCAGGTGCTGTAAAGTACTTATAAAATAGGATAGCTACTAGCAGCCTATATAGAAGCCTCTTAAGGAGCTCTATAATATAGCTACTAGCAGCCTATATAGGAGCCTCTTAAGGAGCTCTATAATATAGCTACTATAGATAAGTTTAAATATAAGTATAGTTCTATAGAGGAGAATAATAGTGACCCTATATATCTAGTAGGCTATATAGTTACTATAAGTTAGTAAGTTATAAAGAAGAGGAGGGGTATAATTAGTAGTAATAAGTTTAATTATAGCTCTAAGCTAAGAGCAGATTAATTATAGCAGGGCTATATAGAGAGCTATTTTATTTATTTTATATAATCTAATAATAGGTTAGCTAGAAGTAAGTAGAGGCTATAAGCTATTTAAAATATATAAAGAGTAGCTGCTATAGGCGCCTTTATAAATCTTAAGTAAGTATAGAAGGATTTAGAAAGATATATATATTATTAAAAACAGCAGCTATAGCGGAGAATAGGCTAGCTAGAGTAGCTGCCTAGGAGGGTATGACATGGGCGCTAGGCGGAATGGGCGCGGGAGGCGCGTTAATAGCGCAGAAGCCAGGGGCGCCAGCGGGGCCAGCAGGAGCGAGTGCAGCAGCTTCAGTAGCGGCCCGTTTAGCCTCCTTCTTAGCCTCCTTCTTCACCTCCCTCCTTACTTTTTTATTAGTAAGAATAGCGCGCCTCTTATAAAGTAAGCGCTACTAGAGGGCATAGCTGAGGCGTAGCTACTCCTAGAGCTATAGTTAGGTTAGCTATATAGGTTATAGCATTAGGGTAGTACTTATAATATTATTATCCTCTAGGTTAGTAGCGGAGGCGACGCTAATAGCCTCCTAGGCCTTATAATCTCAGTCCTCCTCCTCAGTAAGCTGCGGGCAAGTTAGCATAGTATTATAGCGCCTAAATATATAGGAACCTATAGGAATATAGCTGCTGCAGCCGCGCGTTATAATATACTTAGTATAATAAGTAATATAGATATCTATTAGGAGTTAGTAGAGCTAAAAGCTATATAGGCGCGGGAGATATATATTAAGGGAGTTATAGTATATAGCTATAGAGGATAGCAGGTCCGCATTAGTATAGTAGATACTATAGAGCAGGCAAACGACCTCTCGCGCAGGACCTTTACCCTCCTCTATACTAGCCCTTTACTACTTAGAGGGGGTCTATATGGGGTTAATATAGTTATAAATATTAGGCGGTATAGGTTATATATAGTAAGAGAGCTGCTAGCACGCTTAGTGCTGTGGGGGTTAGGCGCGGGAGCGTTATTATTATTATTATTATTGCTGCTGCCCCCAGTAGATATAGCGGAGTTACGCTCTAAATATAACTTATTAGCCTTACTAAGGGCGGGGGAGGCGCTGGGGTTTATAAAGTAAAGGGCCTTGAGGGCTATATCTTTAAGGGAGAGCTTTAAAATCATTAGAGAAAGAAGCAAGCTATAAGCATATAGACTTATAGGTATAGTGCGGTTAGCAGGCGTGCATTTAGTTAATACTAGCAGATAATTAGTAGTTATTTTTATAAAAGGGTAGGTCGTTATAGGGCGAGGCTTATAATAATTATTTTATATAGTTAATAGAGAAGTAAAGAAGAGTAGGATCGCAATAACGGGCAAAGAAGGTTAGAAGGGCGCTATATAGGCTGCCTATTACTAGCTAATTAGTAGTAGACGCGCCGTCACCGCGCATAGGCCCACAGAGGGGGTATTATTACAGGCCGGGCTACGCCCGCTTCCAAGCCACTAGGGCTACGCCACTTTAGTGGTAGCAAGTACGCGAAGGCTTTTGGCCCCACCACATAACTACATAAAAGCCGCTCGAGCACTGCATAAGCCTGCGGACTTAAGCCTTCTCTCCTCAGTATAGATTACCTCTAATTAACAGCACCCCTTCATTAAATGAACCCGGGCTACGCCCTTCATAATAGCCTTCTATTATGCTGCATAGATTTCCTCTACGCGCTATTCAAATTTGCTATTATCTATAATAATTAGTAGTAGCTATAAATCTACTCTTAACTAAGTAAGTAGGAAGTCTTCTAGTACTCTCTAGAGAAAGTTAATATAGAACCTTAAGTAGATATTCCCCGGAATATCTAGTTCTATAATATGGGAGCTTAGTATACCTATAACTATATACTTATAGTATAGCTATAAGAGTTTCTTACTAGGCCTAGGGCTCTTATAGTTTGCTATTAATAACTAGACCTTATTGCTTACTTAATACCTCTCTATAGGGGACCTACGCCTATTTGCGTTTCCTTACTCTATTACTAAGCTGCTACTATACTAGCTTAAATAAAACCTATTATATCTCTAAGCCTACTTACTAAGAGGGTAGCTACTATTTGCTCTATAGTAGGTATATTAAGTTCTTCTTCTATAACTAATATAGGGTTAGTATAATATCTATATTCTAGGAAGAATATGAAGAGTTTAGTTATACTACTAACTCTATTTCTAAGGGCTAGTTAGATAGCGGGGAGTAGTTTTCCCTAGTTATCCTAGGCCTATATTGTGAATGCCTATAAGATAGCCTAAATCTCCTAGTTCCATCTTTTTATCCTACTATTAGTCTATAGATAGTATGCTATACTTAGTAGCTAGGTTATTTCTATAAGGTAGTAGAACTTAGTCTAGAAGCAGCTTACTTAATTAGTCCCTTAGTTACTAATAATACCACGCAGGAACCTATAGAAGCAGAAGTAATAGATTAGAAAACGTTTTATATAAGCTTCTACCTCTATAGTCTCTATCTCTTTAAGTACTATAGACTTATTAAGCTAGTCCGCTATTACCTATAAGTAGTAGCTACTAGTATCTTTTATAGGTAATAGGTTTATAATAAAGTCTATAGAGAGATTAGAGTATAGCTAGTTAGGTACTAGTAGGAGCTTAAGGAACTTTTTGTTTACTTACCTCTAGATATATATTCCTCTATATACATTATATTTCTATATAAACCTTCACATAGTTTGGGATTAACCTAGCTAGTAGAATTACTAGCTTATTACCTTGAGTATACTATTATAACTTAGGTGGGTAGTTATACTTAAGTTATAGCTCTACTAGATAATTTTAGTATAGAGTGCTTTTAAGGAGTTATTATTATTCTCCCCACTAGGTACCTATAGCCTCCCCTAGAAGATTAGCCTCCTGAGGTTATTATTACTATATTTATTAAACTAAAGTTCTACTTTAATATCCAGTAGAAATCTATATAGCTATTAGGTAATTACGTTATAAGCTGCTCTATAGGTAGTATTATTCTTTACTATCTCCCGCTATAGTACTTATAGCTCTAGGTCTCTAGTAAAGATTACTATATCTAGAAGATCTAGGTAGCTTACTAGCGCTTAGTTCCTCCTTACTAGGGGGCTAGCTATAAGGTCTCCTTAGGGTTATATATAGTTAGGTATTAGCTATAGAACTCTTTCCTACTTCTACTTATTATCTTACCCCTAGAGTATATTCTGCTCCTATTAAGAGAGGGTATTAGGGGCGACTACCTCCCTACTAAAGTAGTACTTAATATAGAAGTTATATTAAGATAACTCCTCTACTTATTTATTTTAATATTCTATGAGGTATTACTTTTTTATAAAGTATTTAAGCTCCTAGGAGTTTATTAGTACCTAAAAGTAAAGATACTATATAGCTCTACTCTCTATATATAGAAATAAAATAGTACTACTAGTAGCTCCTTATTATAGATAAAGTAGTTATACTCTACTAGTAATAGTTTCCTTAAGTAAAATGCTACTAAGTACTAGGTGCTCTCTAGATTAGCTTAAGAGAGTACTCCTCTAAAAGTAAATCTAGAGTAATTAGTCTCTATTACTATCTTATTCTCTAGGTTAAACTAGTAGAGGGTTAGTTAGGTACTAAATAGTCTCTTAAGCTCTTTAAATACCTTATTTTAATTCTTTCTTTAGTAGATATTATATCTTTCTTAAGAAGCTATAATATTAGCTTAATAATCTCTCTATAACTAGGTATAAATATATTATAGTAATTAGTAAACCCTAGGAAGCTCTAGACCTCTTTGGGTGACATAGAGAGTAGCTACTTCGTAATTACCTAGAGCTTCTTAGGACTATAAGAGAGGCTCTTCCCTACTATTATAATAAACTCTATACTCAATCTTTTTAATTAAGAACTTATACTTTATAGGATTAAGGTTAAGTCTAGCTACTACTAGCTTCTAGAGAACCTCCTAGACCTTCTTCTTATAGTTCTCTTTTATTCTATCTAAGTAGATTAGTATATTATCTATATAGGTAGTAATAAAGTTATTTAGGAAGTCTTATACTATATTATTAATATATTATTAAAAGCTAATAGGGGCGCTAGTTAGGCTAAAGGGGTATACTACTTATTTAAGTAGGCTATATTAAACATAGAATACTATTCTCTCCTAATGCCCCTTTATAATTTATTGCTTCACAGAAAGCTATTATAATATCTAACTTTATATACTACTTAGCTATAATGACTTAGTATAATATCTTAGAGATTAATAGTAAGGAGTATTAGTTCTTCTTAGTAATTATACTTAGTGCCCTATAGTTAATATAAAAGTAAATACCTCTATTTAGCTTCCTTATAAATAGTACTAGAGCCCTAGCTAGTAAGCTACTAGCTTAAATAAACCCCTTATCTAAGAGGTTCTATAGGGTATTTATACGTAGTAGTAGCTCCTCCTATAATATACTATAAAGGAGTCCCTAGGGGAGTAGTAGTTCCCTCTTATCTAGAGTAGAAATAAAGTTAATCTAGTAGTTTGCTCTAGGCTAGCTAGGGGGAAGTAAGTAAGCCTTATTGGAATTAAATAAGCTAGGGAACTCCTCTAGGATCTAAGCTAGGACTCTATATTATTAGTCCTCCTTTAGCTTTAGGTTAAGAGCCTTCTTAATATCTATGAGATTAACTACTTAAATCTATATCTCTATAATACCTCTTTAGTACTTACCCCGCCTCCTCACTAGGTATTAATAAATTGCGGAGAATAGCGCTATATCTAGGAATCTTATAGCTCTTATCTCTATTACAAGGAGTAGTTCTTCCTACTTCTTTAAATATAGCTTAACATAGCTCTAGCTATAGTATATCTAGTAAGCTATAGTATTATATATAACCTTATTCTACTCTATCTATAGCTATCCTAATAGAATTTCTAGGTTAAAGCCTTCTACTATATATATAAATATATACTAAATATAGCTATTAGTCTCTAAATTAAAGGCTACTAAATCTAGAGTATTACTTAGTAATAGATTACTAAAGGTATATTTCTTTATAGGTTACTACTTCTTTTTAATATATAGAAGGCAGAGGTATTAAGCTAGGGACTAGCTAACTATTATATAGATATTACTACTAGTATTAACTAGAGTATAAGCTAGGTATTCTTTATTAACTCTAACTTATATAATAGTAGGTTTGCTATTTACTAGCTGCTCTATTTTATATTAAGTATAACTTAACATCTCCTCTTTAGTAAGCTCTGGAGCCTAATTTTACTTTAGAGTTAGTCTTTTCTCAACTCTTTATTATTCTTAGAGGAGTATATTTCTACTTAGTAGTCCTCCTCCTCCTCTTAGCTAGCAGAATTAATCTTTAGGGTTCTAATTTTAGCAACTTTTAGTAGTTAGTTATTCTTTATAGGATAGTGCTATATAATATAGCTCTTAACTCTATAAGTATAATAGATATAAGTATCCTTAGAGTAGGTATTTTTATTTCTTTACTACTAGGGATATATTAGGTAGCTATTAGAGAATAGCTCTAAGTCCTATTATGGGTAATATTTCTCCTTCGCCCTCAAAATATATACTACCCTAGTTATATAGGTATCTCTATTAGTATCCTTAGTTATTAGCTTCTAGTAGGGCGCTTAGAGATAGCTTAGAGCTTTCTAGCATTTAATCTTCTAGGTAATATTCTAAACTTTGAAGAGCTACTTACTATAATTAGAAAGTAAGTTAATAGTAATTAACTAAGTCTTTTAGCTTAGGAGTGAGGGCAGCCTCTAGAAGAGATATCTAAACCTAGCTAGGCTAGTTACTACCCCTATATTAGCTAGAGTCTGCTTAAACCTTAGTAAGAAGGCTGAGAGGGACTCTATTTCTCTCTACTAGAGGGTCTATAGTTAGGCTACTACTTGAGGCTAAAGGTTATAATTCTTTTAGGTTTAATTAAGGTAGGCTATAACCTCCTCAGGTTTATATTTTTCTTCCTTACTACCTACTATATAGAAAGTAGAGACTACTAGCTAGGAATTAATATCTAGATATAAGTTAATAATATATTATACCTCTATATCTATAAAATAGAAGACCTAATTAATCATAAGAATATATTTTATCTATTATACCTATAAGGCATATTCTCTCTACTAAGCTAAGAACTTCAGGGGCAAGAGTAGTAGCTTCTAGGCTACTATACTAGGTATTACTAGTAGTCTACTAGCAGTAGTTATTTAGGGGGGTATAGCTAATTACTATCTACTTATCTATAGTCCTATACTTATTACTAGAAGTAATTTAATACTATCACTAAGTTAGCACGCAATAACTCGCCTTAGCTATTAGCTATTAGGTTATTAACTATCTCAGCAAGAGGTAGAGAATAGCGCTTAACCTATCTCTCATTATTATAGTAGTAAGCTTTAAATATATAATAGGCTAAACCTAAGTCTATATAATAAAAGGTAATATAATACTATTTAATCAAAGCTAAAGAGGAAAAGAGATGAGTTTTCTACTTTAGCTAGGTTATTCTAGGTTTTATAAGTAGCCACTAAGTAGGCCCTAAGAGCAGTGAATTTAAGTAGAAGCCCAGATAGTTCCAACCGGGCGTAGCTTATAATATATATACTGATAATAAAAAAATAAGATTCTATAGGAGATCTATAAAGACAGCTAAATAATATGACCCTACTTACTAATAAGCTAGAATAATAAAAGTAAGTATCATACGCGTGCCTAAAGGGCTAAAGGGTGCAGCAAGCCCTCTAGATATTATCGGACTTTACGCGTCAATTAGGTAAAAATCGGTGTGTGTATTTCGTGAGTTTTGAGGTACAAAGGTCTCCACCAAAATCTCTGCTAGATATAGGTACCCACAATCCAGCTATTAGTTAGGACGGATTTCAGGTCAAATCGGCATACGCCCAGTTCGACAGATATATCCCACTGCGCTATTGCGCAAAAGGTACAGGACATTCAGAACGAGGGTTCTGAATGCAGCCGCACTTAAGTACGCACACCACTAGTGCCGTAACATAGTAATAATATTAGTAATAGCTTTAGAAAGATTTAAGGCTTTGAGGCTACCGCACTAATACTAGGCGTTTAAGCAGCCTTATAAGCATAAGTAGAGGCTACTAGAGGCGCTAGTAATATATTGCTAATAGCCTCAGAAAATTAGCTACTATATTTAGGAGCTATATATAGCAATCAAAAATAGTTTAGACTATTATAAATAATAATATATATTAAACATATTATTAAATATGCTTAGTATAATTCTATAGCTAAAAATAGCATATTGCATAGGTATACATTCTCAGCGCACGGATCTTTTCTGAGGTTTTGGAAGCCACCGATGCAACGGACTATAGCGGTAATTGAGCTTGGGTACCGATCACACTCGACCCACCGAGCTAGAATCTAAGCTTGAAATAACGCAGAACAAGTTGCAGTGCACCAGGTTTCCATGTCTCAATCAATTACACCGCCCAATCGATAGAGATCGACTACGTCCATTATAAAAAAGCGAAAGCAAACTCAGTGTCGACTACCTCACACTCACAGTCCAGTCAAAGTTCGGATCAGTTCGAGGCTTCGTCAACAGAGACTAGAAAAATGTCGCCCAGTTTTTAGGCATTCGCTTTGCCGAGCCACCGGTAGGCTCACGTCGGTGGCTCCCACTAACTCCGAGGTTGCTACATTGATGACACGAGCTTTGGGCCATCCGGTCCCCAGCAAACAACCGGATGAAGAGCCTCCGTGCACAACACAGATGTCCCTGAGTTCCAGATCAGTGACGAGACCTCCGAGGATTGCCTGTCGTTATAAATATGGGTTCCTAAAGACGCAGTCGAGCGCCCATCAACAGCCAAGTTGCGCGTGATAGTCTTCACGGGTGGGGCCTTCCTTGTGGATGGCTGTACGGTGCCCGTGCCTTATCAGAACCCGACCCCCTGGATTGAAAATAGCCAAAGGCATATAGTAGTGCCCATCAAGTAAGATTAGCTGAGTCCGGGCGTTTTTCTTAATCTGACTTTACTCAATAGCTACTGATTGATAGTATTTGGCTTTCTAAATGCAGCAGGCCTCCAGCCGCATGAGCGGAATTTGGGCCTTTTAGACCAACGTCTCGGGCTCGAATGGTTACATCAACATATTGCTTCGTTCGGAGGTGATCTGTTACGATGACTAATTTCGGTCAATCTGCTGGCGCTCGAAGCATTGATGCTGATTCATTTTTGTACTGCGACAAGCCACTAGCTCGCAACCTCATCATGAACTCCGGATGCGCCCTTCCTCCGCTTCCTGTCAGCGACCCATAGTGCCTGCATTTCACCTTCCTTGCCATGGCCTAGGGGTTCCAAGGCGAATGTTTCGCCGCTGAGTTAGATTTCATCAGACGACAGCCTGCCGACAAGTTGATTGATGCCATCCGGGATCTTTGGACAAGAAGTGAGGAGCCTTACCTCAGCTTGAGACCGATCGTGGATGGTTTCACTTTGTTCGATGACTACGCGGAGCGAGCGAAAGCGGGGAGGTTTAGCAAGCTGGTGTGATCTTTCTCCTTGCGATAGGTGAACATAACATGTTGACGAACTTTACCGTAAGCCTGCTATCTGCGGGACAATGAACGACGAGGGCAACTCAGTAGCTTTGTATCACCCTGACGGCCTTGATCCGGATTGGGCTGAGAAAATAACAAGAGGCTACTTTCTCAGACCCATGGTAAAAATGCCGAGGTAAATTCCAAGATTGAATGCTCCCTTAGAGTGGTGCTAAAGACTGATTTAGAGCTTGGCAAGAACTATACGTTACTTTTGCTGAAGAAGGAGCGGATGGGCTAAGGAGACTGGGCTGGAATGATATGAGCTATGGCGAAGGTATCGTGATAGGATATGGAGACAGAGGATGGGAGATAGCAAGTCTCGAAAAGATCGACCATTAGCGAACATCCTTGGTCAAGACTGGAGTTCCTGTCATATCAAAGATTAAACTCTATAAATCAGCATCTACTTCCGTCGTACTTTCGGGCATCAGCTGCTGGGCTCATTTTTCGAGATATACTCTGTTGCACACATCACTGAATACCTGCCTTGTCCTTAAAAGACCGGCAACTACATCATCGACCCTTTGAGCCATATCTCTTCCGAGCGGTAGCATTCTCTCCGTTTCCTTCCCTTCTCCTATCCCAGTTGCAATGATTATTCCAGAGATCATCTTTGCTGCTTTCAGATGGTCACCATCAGCAGGGAATCCTTCCGTAGCTGACCGTCACGCTGACGCCGCCATAACTTTGTACACTTTCTCTAAGTTACTGCCTTTGTAAGTCTGGTGACCTCGGGGTGTCCTGTCGAATAGGTGTTGTTGCACAGAGTGAAGCGCGCCAGTAGCCAACTGCAGTTAGGGATAAAGATGTAAGATTACTGAAATCTGCCTCTTCCTAACTAAACTGCGAGGGGAAACCGAATATATATACACAACTACTGCTTTTGCAGGAGGCTAGCGCTCCGCCACTCGAGCGAATCCGGGGCTAGTGCGCC
The DNA here is from genome assembly GCA_037178605.1 of Colletotrichum euphorbiae. Classification (NCBI taxonomy): domain Eukaryota; kingdom Fungi; phylum Ascomycota; class Sordariomycetes; order Glomerellales; family Glomerellaceae; genus Colletotrichum; species Colletotrichum euphorbiae. The sequence goes on along the minus strand of JAXCEF010000034.1, from coordinate 84,752 downwards.
CCGACGACCTCGGACCTTGACATGTCCGTAAATCTTACCGACGGTCCCACGTTTGTATCAAACGTCCCAAGTGTGACTGTCAAAACTCGAACTCCGAGAGGGGCCGTCTCCTTGGCAAGAACCTTAGTCAGGCCTATACTCATAAGAATCGACCAAAGATGGACCCCATCAACAGCGCTTGGTCACGTACCGTCCATCGCTGCCTTCGCTGGACGTAGATGCTCATTGACTCTCGGCCCTCCATGCCCGCTCCGGAACTGATGTTCACAATGATCCCGCTTCTTCGCTCGCGCATGAAAGACGCGGTAGCTCTCATCAGCTGACATGGTCCGAAGAAGACGGTACCCATCTGCGCTGTTGTTTCTTCTCCGTAAAGCTCTCAGCTCCACCATGAATTGACCATCCTGCGTCACTGACAAGGACATCGAGTTCAGTGCCATCTTTCTCAAGGTCTTTGATGAGATTCCCTGACCTGAGGTCGTCAACGACGTCGAGTTTGAGCCATTTCCCATCCGCGGGCCCAACCTTTCGAACCAATTCGGGGGTTTTCAGAGGAGTGCGGGAGGTAGCTATTACATGATGCCCGTTCTTCTGCGCTATTCGAGTGAGGGCAAGCCCGAAACCTGATTCAGTGATGAGCCACGTCAAAGGTTGATCTGGGACAGTCAGAACAACCGCCATAGTGAGAACAAAGATTGATACAATCTGTCAACAGGACTAGTGGGTCAACGATTCTCGCCGAAAACCTCGCACCCATATATACACCGCAAGTCACAGATCGCGGCCTTTCTCTTCCGGTGGTTTGAACTTATGTCCGTGAGCTAGTGGCAACTTGGCCGTAAGATCGAAGCCGGAACGGTTCCCGCATCGGCTTCCTCAACATGGCCGGACGGACTTACGCCGGGCCCAGCTTCTGTCCGGCTTGTGAGATAACTTGCTGTAGTACAAGGCCGTATTTTCACTGCGTCTGGCACCTTATGATAGATTGACGAAGTAGACTACACTAGGTATTGTACAGACACGTAGGAGTCCATACCTCCTCAGATATGCGATGCCCTCTGGCACTATCTAAACCATATTGTACCAAGAAATCTCAGAGACGTTATGATGTTCCAGCATACGATCTTCTCCTCGCTGTGCTTCTAAGCAATTGGGTGTTATCCATTCAAAAGCCAGGTCAGATTGAAACCGCACCAGCTGTCGAGTAGGCGCTGTTGCGCAGAGTGAAGCACGTTAGTGGCTAAGTGCAGTTAGGGATCATGATATAGAATTACTGAAATTTACCCCCTCCTAACCAAACTATGAGGGGGAAACCAGATGTATATAGGTAACTCCTGCTTACCCGGGGCGCTATCGCCCCGTTACTAAACCGTATCCGGCGATAGTATGCCCCTTGACGACCGACGACCACGGACCTTGACACCAGCATACCATAAGAGCTGTGAGGGTTGGAGCGGATCGGGTGGTTAAGTGAAGAGCAATCTATCGCATGGTTCTCTGTTTATGACAACGAAGATGGAAGTCAATCTGCGTGCATGTGAGCGACTTCGATTGCCACAAGTTCACAATACAGCACAGAATTTGTGCTGGTCCCTGGATTTTGACAGCAGAAACCGAATCCTCTAACACTCGGCAGCATTCGTTCAAGAACTCTGGAAAAACAGTGTGTATTACTTCTGCGATTGCCTCCTCTGGCGCAAGTTCTAACGATCTGACTGTTACATATTAGCTCAAGAAAGACAGCCTTATGCAATAATCAGAGCAGCCTACTGCAGTGAGGGAGGGTAGCAGCAGTGCTGTCAATGGCATTACGGAGAAGCCCCCCCAAAAATGAAGAAGCATGCGATCGCAAGTCACCTAGCACCCAAAGACGCCTTGAACTGCCCATCAGATCTCGCTCATGCTAGGAGTGAATGCACTATGAAGCCACGGCTTGCTGGAGAAGAAGATCATTTGACAAAATGAGGAAACAAGCGTCGGCTGTCCGCCGTTTATGTTCGTTGTGCGGTAGAAGGTGAATTCAACTCGGCGTCTGAGGTTATAATATGATGTAGGTCAATGAACGTGGCAGTACGGAGTAACGGGAGCCAGCTCCGCGCCCCTGCCAAGGCATGGCCGATTCGGCCTCCTCCTCGTCATACGAGAACGCAAAGGGGCATACGAGCAACAACTAACGATCCTTTTAGTCCTCACAACAACAGTGGACCGTCACAAGAGATGCAAGGGACAAACCCAATTTCCTTCAGAATTCCGGGCTGCGTTTCCCTTTTGGGAAGGTTCCTGAGAGCCGTACGGCTGGTACGATGTTGACGATGCTGGCACCCTTGATCGGACCCAAGGCTTAAATCTTGGCTCTTGAGTCTTTTGTGAAGAACATCTGTCTGGGTGTTGCTCACCTCCGTTACTATTCACAATTGACAGAGATTACCGCAATTACAACGCTCTGAGTTCCCGACAGAGCGGTAGACTTTTGTTCGTGGGCCTTGGGTAGCATTACGATCCGCCGTTCTTGGAAACCGAAAAGTCCGCCGGGAGCGGCGGAGGGGTCGTGTGCCGAAGGAGAAAACAAAAACGCAGAGTTGCCGAGCAATTACACCAGCAGGCATACCCATCTCGGGAAATCGTCCAAGCTCTCCAAACCTTAATGCCCACACCAACGAATCCGGTTATTGCGACTATAGTTTTTTGGTATTGCGACGGATAGCATTAAATTGACGGAGTCGATTTGTTATATTGCCCGACCTAACCCAATATGCTAGCCAGCCACCACCGCCACGATCTATTTTCACTCACGAAGTACTGGTGTTTCTCGGTATAAATCCCTCACCGCGCGAGGTAGGCCCAGCCGTACGCACCATATATATCGCATATGGTCGCATCCATTATTATTATCCTAATCCAATGCTCAACCCAGCGTTTTTACTGTACAACAACCATTACAACTCAACTTCAAAGATAACAGAGATCAGGGCTGAAACGTTCGACGAGTGCTGGTTACGCGTTCGCTAGTACTACTGCAATAAGGGCGGATTTGCCCTCTATAATTAGCTTTATTGCTGAAAAATGCAATTTCGCCGTGAAAACAGCTGTTTTAATATGATCTATAGATATTCTAACCCTTTTTTTTTTTCCCACGCTAAAACGCGCGCCTAAAAAAATAATAACAACGCGACAGTTCGGCAATAACCTCATGGGCTCCAAAACTCCGATAAATATACCGCAAGCTCGAGGTACTTTGCGAAAGGTGGGTATTGTGTGTGTGGCGCGGTATGAGGAGCTTCGCTAAGATTTTAGGTTTAGCGCGGGCAATATAACAAATCGACTCTGTCAATTTAATGCTATCCTACAGTCGCAATGCTGTAATATGGGGCATCGCGCCTTCTACTGCTAAAGTACTTACAGAACAACAACACTACAACAGCACGCATAAGACCACAACATGCATACGCTGCGCATGCCAAAAAAATACTTTCTAGAGCTAAGTTTCCAGCTAAATAAAAATAGCATAGAGAAGTACTTATTTGTTTGCGCGCGCAGTGTATGCACATTGCGGTCTTGTATGTGCTATTATCACCCGTTTGCACAGGCCGCGCAGCCACTCCAAGTACCTGGATAGGCTTAGCGTTACAGTCGCAATACCAAAAAGTTACAGTCGCAAAAACCGGACTCCACACCAACGGCGCAGCACGAATCTTGGAAGTCTGAACTTTGAAGCGACGGTGTCCTAGGTGGGAAAAATACTGAGACCTAATTACAGCGAACCCTAAGCAAGACCTCAGGGCTCAGAGAACCTCTCATCTGGCGGCGTGATTAGTCCATCAGACGGCCTGGCCAGCATTCGGCCGAGCGAAGAGTATCGTTCGTACAGGCTGCAGCCAAGATTCTCTGAAATTGAAAGACGAGAGGACCCTTCCGCGCCACAAGCCGACCAAACGCCCGTGAATCCAGGTCCTGTCCGGCCGGCTCCTTGATCGAAACCCGGGTACCCGGATTATCCGGCGAGGACACCACAAATTCCTCCGTCCGCAGCAGCAAGGCCAAAACGAAATAAAAGGAGCAGACGCTCAAACACCAAAATCCGACAATACTTCAAAACGAAACAAGAAGACCAGCTGTCAAATCCTGACATTGACAGATCCAGTCCGACAAAAAGTCACAGTAAGCAACCAGCAAAAGGACCATGGAGCCGTGGGGCGGCCAAGCGGCAAGAAAGTTATGGGGCGCTAATCCCTCGCATTATAGCTGGAATGGGCAAATATTGGGGCAGAACCAAGGTCCGTCCGTGTTCCGTCGCCGCGGCCAACCTCGATCATTTCTCGGGTTTTGCCAAGACGCGCCCGAGCCAGGCCCTGGGCAGAGCCAAGTCAAGGGGGCGTGAGTGGCTGAGAGCAGACAGAAGAGACTGAGGTTAAAGTGCTTGAGTCGGCAAATAACAGCCCTGACTCTCATATTCGATGTCATGAGAGAAACAGCGATATGCCCGTCCTCCGCATGAGACGCTACCGAAGGTTTGATTTGACAAGAGTGAATCCAGAGCTTTGGCCCGCATCTGCCCGAATCAAGACGTCGTCAACATTTCAAGAACGCCCAGTGCGTTCAGGACCAAGAAACATTTCGAACCAATGTCCGATACCAGGCATTACATGCTCCAGTTTAGCCCAATCGCCGGAACTCATAGCTCGGCCATGTCGCTACAATTTCGTCGGCCCCCAACATCACCTCCAAAGCAGGCACGGTACCCAAGTCTCCCGCCGCGCTAGGGCCGGGGCTTAACTGCCCGTGCTCCGTCTCCCCCACCCCCCCCCTCCCCCTCCTCCCGGGGGGTCGGCTCGTACAATTGAAACCCGTTGATGGGGTGGCGTCCTCTAGAAGAGCCTTAGAAGGGGGGAGAAGGAGAACAGACGTGGCAGGAAGAGTCATTGAGCGCCTCTCATCTCGCAACCGTCTCTCTAAATCTCTTCGTTGTCCCTAGTTTCTCAACGGCAGCGCCTTCGTCGTCATTCTCCCTGAACCGAACCGAACGGGACGCGCAATTGTTTAGAAAGCCGGCGAAGAAAAGTGACAGCTGACAGGGAAAAGCAAAATCTAGCACTTGAATCTTGTTTGCCTCCACTTGTTCCCCACGCGCCAAACCATCTGGAAGCAGGACTGCGATGCTCCTTGGTCTAGATACGATGAACCAGCCCTCAGGCCAGCAGATCTAGAAATACAAGTCAATGATTGCGATACTGTATCGAGAAAGGAGCCCCCCGAAGAAATGGGACTCGGGGACTTTCCCTCAGGCCATTACCCATACGCTGGGTACCTAGCATTAAGAATCCCATAAATATGCATCCCAGGCTAGTCGAGATCCGCCCAGAACCCCTGTAAAAAGTTGCAAGTAATTAGTAAACCGACAGAGTCCCGTCTTTGAGCCGAAGGCAGGGCAGACTGCCGAAGGATTCGGCCGGTTGCCAATACGTGACAATGTCATGTCCAAAGTCCGCAGTGCTCACCGAGGCCCCTGAAGTTCGATATCGGTACGAGTATTCGGGCTGAGCGTTCGTCACTAGCGCAGGGCCTGAAAGAGGAAGGAAACTCGATCATCGAGTTCCCCGATTTTACCCCATCGGCATCACGAGTCGTTGATTCGGCGAAAAGGCGTCTGGGCACCTCAATCATCCCCCGTCCCATCTTGCAAGACTCCCCCGGCTTTTGTTGATCGCATTTCGTCAACTCTCTGATCCTGCAAGAGACAAGACAGAGAGGAAAAGAAGGGCGCGAGCCACCAATAGCGTAACGAACCGGTCGGACCCTCCCACCCGTGGTTCTCCGTCTGCTCTCCACACACAGCGTGCCGGATGTGCCACCAGGATAGGGATAGCACCGGCCAACTGCGACGCTAACGTCCCAAGGGATAGGTAGTACATAGTAATTAGCAGCTGAGCCAACCTTTGGACCAGTTGGTTGCGTCGGGGGCGGTTTTCCGGAGCCCCTTCGACGCCGTTTCTACTTAGTAAAGCCGTCACACAAAACTCTGACACTTGTTCGGACGTTTCTTATTTCCTTCTTGCGTGGCCTCGGCGTGCGCGGCGCAGTTGTTGCGGCCACGTTTTTGGCATCGGGAGGCTTGCAGCCGTTCATCTGGCCAAGGCCTACGGAACTATTCGGCTTCGCCTCGGCTAGCTCTGCAGTGCCGCATCAGACCAACGACCTGGGCCAGCATCCGATCAAGAGAAAGAGAAAAAAAGGGGGTTTTTGGGGGTTTTTGGCTGCGCCGTATGTCGTTGAAGGGATTCCCTTTCACGGGAAACAATCGCGTATGTTATCGGAAACTGGAACAACTATACCGACATCGGTCCTCTCGGTTTCTCATCGCCCCGCGTACAATGGCTGACAAGACGGGGCAACTTAATCCGTCTTTCTCAAGGTGAATTCAGGCTGTGGCATCGTAGTGCCGATGAGATGCTGGCCCATGCATAGTGACGAGCTGCGCAAAGACAGTACGAGGACTGGAGCTGACGCCTCTGCTTTCAATGAATTAGAGGAGAATTTTCTCTCAGTGGGCACTGCGCCTGTTGATAATCCCTGCGCGTACGATTTCCACGACCCCTGTCCTCCCCTGTCCTGCCTTGGTCGTCCGCCGTGCCTGGACTCCTCCCTTCCCGGGGTTCTTTTGACTCCTGAAGATATACGTGTTATGTGTGGATGTGTGGCACAGATGGTGGGTTCTTCCCTCCATCCCGCAGCATGCTCATCAATCTGGAAGGGCACCCTTGAGAGAGCCCTTGATGTTCTTGGTTCCTAATTACCCGACCATGGACGGACAACAGACCAGTTACGGTCTCGGTCCGCTGCGTATTCCACGTTGACGGGGAGCCTCCTGCATGTCAGTGTATCACAGTCTCGCTCCCGATGCCCTGGGTGCCTGGTAGCCACGACTGAAGCCGGGACCGGGGTTCCGTCCGTTGTCCAGCCATGCCGGTCGACCGCTTGGTTATGGGAAGCGCAACCACAGCTTGACCAACGCCACTCTCTGGCATACCGGATTTCCATACTGTGTCGGCATCTATTTCTAACAGAGAAAAGGGGCCGCGCCGTTGCCAGACACGGCCGTCGTACGACATGATGTGTAACGGCGACAACTGTGTGGTGACTAGAACGTACGCTACCGACACACTGGTCTTCTGTGGCGTTGAGCCAAGTGGACCATTTGCAGACTGCTTCCCAGCAGCATCCAGCATCATCTCCGTGTTGGCATGTCGCTAGACCACCCATCCCAAGTAGCCTCTTGTTGACTAAGACTGAGCCCGAAGAAGGTTTCATGACAACCTTAATCCCTCCCTTCCCCCCCCCCCCCCTTTGTCTGTTGAAGGAAAACAAACTTTCAACGCCCCCATCACGACGGACGAACCGAATCAGACGCTACGCCATGGTCGACGGGATAGATATCTAGCGCGCAAAGACAAACCGATTCACCCAACCCTTCTGGAAAGAGGGAGGTTCTTCTCCTCGTCCCTCGATACGATACCCCGCCATGAGGTTCTTCTCGCTGTTCCTGTCACTGGCAGCGCTGCTGTCGTGCGTCGCGGCCCAGGGCGATGCTTCCGCTGCCGTGGCATCGCTGCCGTCCTGTGCGGTATGTCTTGCAATTAGCTGATATTTCAAGTCCGTCCTGGGATACTAACGGAAGAAACAGCAAGTATGCCTCTTGCAAGCTGTTCTGAGCTCACCATGCGGGCCTACCAACCAGACGTGCATCTGCACCAACGCTCCTTTGCAGGCCGAAGTCGAAGGCTGTGTATTCCAGAACTGCACGCTGCGCGATGCTCTCAGTCAGTAACCTTTCGGGGAGCCAAATAAGCTCGATAACCTTCGGCTGACCTGGTACTCGCAGCAACCAAGAACATCACTCAGACGACGTGCGGCGTGACTCCTCGGGACCGCACCACTCAGTATAACATCATCTCAATCACGATGGGAATTCTCTCCGGTGTTTTCGTGGTGATCCGCTTGGTTCACAAGATCTTTGCAATCTCGGGCGTCCTCGGTGCCGACGATTGGTTCATTCTGGCCTCACTCGGTGCGGGAATTCCGGGTACAGTGATCAACACCCTCGGCTTCGCAGGTACGCTTCTCCAGCGCTGGGTGCACGGAGATCAGAGTGTTAACAAGCTGCAGCAAACGGGCTCGGAAAGGATATCTGGACGGTTCCCTTCGACAAAATCACCGACTTCGGCTATTGGTTCTTTGTCATGGAGCCGATGTACTTCGGCCAAGTGACGCTTCTGAAGATGTCGCTGCTGTTCTTCTATATGCGAATCTTCTCACATAACAAGATGTGCAGAAACCTTATCTGGGGCACAGTTGCATTCAACGTCGTCTTTGGAACGGCCTTCATCTTCGTCGCCGTCTTTCAATGCACACCGATCAGCTTCTACTGGACCCAATGGGATAAGGAGCACCCCGGGACCTGTCTGGACATCAACGCACTCGCCTGGGCCAACGCTGGAATTTCGATCGTGCTGGACTTTTGGATGCTTGTACTTCCTCTGTCCCAGGTCCAAGGACTGAACCTGCACTGGAAGAAGAAGATCGGTGTCGCCATGATGTTCTTCGTCGGCACTTTGTAAGTTCATCACCCCCCTCTCCTAGTGCTTCGCGCCTCGGTGCCGTTTGCTGATGCGCGTCGCAGTGTCACCGTCGTCAGCATCCTGCGTCTCCAATCCCTGGTCGTTTTCGCCAGGTCTCAGAATCCGACATGGGACCAATTCGAAGTCGCGACCTGGTCAACAGTCGAGATCAACACAGGCATCATCTGCGCCTGCTTGCCTTCGGTCCGCATCATCCTCGTCGGCTTCTTCCCCAAGCTCTTCGGCACGACACGGCGCGGCACGTCCGCGGCAGCCAAGTACTACGTCCAATCGAGCGGCAACCACACGGGACATGGACGGAGTCGGCCCCGCACGTTCGGCAACGAGGCCAAGATCAAGACCGTCGATCGCGAATCGGGACTCACCGACAGCAGTCCGCACAGCATCATGCACGGCATCATGTACACCAAGGAGTACACCGTCGACTACCACGACGAAACGAGCCTGGTGCACATGCGGGAGCTGGAAGCGTCGAGTTCGAGAACCGGGAGAAGCGTCTCGCCGTTTTGATTTTCCTTTGTCAGCGAGGGTTTTGGCGTCTTGGTTGCGACGACATGTATGAAACTTGTAATAGATACCATGATAGCGTGAAGGACCAACAAGGTACCCTGAATGGTAATTGACTTTTAATCGATTCAAAATCGAATGTCTCCCCTGCAGATGGACCAAATGGTCGATAGCGGAGGACGACGATATGCCCTTGAGGTTGCCTCGCCGATTGTATGGTAGTCGTCAACACCGAGGCTCATTCTGGCAAGGGGCCGCTCGGACCTCTTATTGTCGTCGTGTGATGGATAATACTGGCGTCAGCAGCACTGCATGTCGGTCTGCATCAGGAATCAGACTGAGAGTGGCAAAGGCGGCTCCTTGACTGGCTTCGTCCGCGAGGCCCAGGACAAGACTTTGGTCGCGGCGCAAGGATGGAAATGCGTCAGTGGACTCCGTTGAACCAACCTTGGTGGATCTCTTGAGGTGGTACCAGGCCTATCGAAGCATTCCAGCTTCCCTTCCGAGTGTTCTTCTCCGCTCAGTCTGGGTGCAAGAGGACGTTGCCTGCGCTTCTCATGTAGTCGATCAAAGTGTTCAGGGACAACGCGGGCCGTTGGCAGGTCGTCTCCGCGTCGACCCCATGATTGAACGACGAACCGGGTGCAACATGCCGTCGTAGGGTCGGGGAGAGAAGAGAGGACCCTGCGCTGGGCATCGCTTGAGAGGCAGCCGGCGCGACTAGCTATTCAGCCGGAGATTTCTCTCTTGACGATCCGGCCGCCGTTGGGTGAAACTGATCGAGGAGCGTCGTGACGGGGAAAGAAGCGGCTGCCCGAATCTGGATTGGCGTGTGTGGGAGGGTCGTATCGAATAGCTGCCGACGTAGGACGCTGTCAACGCTATGGAACCCCGTTCGGAGCTATCGAAGAGGGTGGGTAGACAGCCGTCCCGGCCGTCCGTGGCAGATCGACATCATGGTCCAGGTCAGGGTGACTTCAGACGATCGTGCCGCATCCGACCGAGAAGCGCCGAAGCTTCCTGGAGGAGAGTGTCAGAAGGCCGCGCCGCTCCCGGAGCCCGGCGACGACCGGGGGCTACTGACGGCGTTGGTCTTGCGTTACCGGTATCGCCGGGACATGTTTGCCGAAAGTGACTCCATCCATCGATGAACTGCGATACCAGAGAGTGATGTTCGAAGGGTCGGCTGTCGTTTGTTCTCTCGCCCTAGAGGAAACTGATGGTTAAAGCGGTAGCGAAAGTGTCAGTAGTTTTGGCGTGGTGCCAGAAATGCAGGGGTAGGTAGGGCAGTGCATAACCAGCAACTACACGGTCGTATTCCTCCTAGCAAGGGGTTTCTCTGAGGCCCTTCGGAGCTCACTAGCCTCTATTCCCCAACAGGAGTCGCTGGTTGGGAATGTGAGCAAGGCATACTACCTGACGTTACTGCCGGTACTGGTTTGGCGGCTTTTTGAGGGTCTCAATGCGGTGTCCAGTGAACTTGTAGTGAGACCTAATACGGCAGTCGGGCACGATCATCCGCTGTTTCTCCAAATCTGCTGGTGGGACGGACTCCGGACGGATCATCTACCGACGCCGTGATGGACAGGTAGACAGGCCCCGGAATGCTCAGATATTGTAAATCTGTGTTGTAGTGAGCCCGAAGCTATGTATAAGCTTGACCGGTTCAAGTTCTACGCTCGCTTGCGGAGATGTTTGGTTGAGATAGGCAAATGATGTTAGGCATCTATATTGCCACCTCAGCGCCAATGCTGGTTCCCCAAAATGCCTGCAGTTGTGTTTTTGGGGAAAAAAAGAAAAAGAAAAAAAAACCCCCGACGAACGTGTCACTCGGGAGGGCGTCACGTTATCAATGGTACTACCGGCGCCGACACTTGTTAACGCCTTCTGGGAAACCCGGACTTAACTGACGCTTCTTAAAGCTGCGTCAACTATTAACCGACTCTTCATCGTGCCTTATGTTAGCCCGACGTGAGAGTCGACGTAACAACTGCGACCTCATCAACCCAAGCTTTCGGGCAAATATGAAGTATGGTATTGTTACCGTTGCCGATTGGTTTCGCAACTTTTAGTGACAGTACTAATGCCAGAACTTGAATCATTAATCCAGATTAAACGCCATGGCTGAGCAGCTCGATCATCGTCCACACCCACTCACTCCCAGGTCTGAGCGTAGGATCGGTGCGGGCGCTGATCCCCGATCCGAATAACAGAGCATAGGCATGTATCACAGGATATAATTGGAGCAGGAGACGGCGACTTTGACGGACACTGAAAGCACCAAACTTTGTCTGCGAGCCTCAACAACAGATGCAAATGATTGAAAGATCAAAACAAACAGGTAAGAAGGTTCAGAGTGCGAAAAATGATCAGTGGGAGGCTTGAACTCCCGGCCTTGGCATTACTCAATATGTACGGTTACATATTAGTACCACGCTCTAACCAACTGAGCTAACCGACCATGTTGTGGGCAGTTGTCCAAAAGTCGCATATACCCTTGGCGACCTCTTACCTCACAGTCTGCCCGCCTGTCTCTTTCTCAAGCCAGAGGAAGCACACAACTTGGTTGTTTTCTATAAAATATCACAAAGAGTTTTTTTCTCACAGTTTAAAACAACTAGTTTTATCTACAAGGATGTCTAATTATATAGATTCAACCACGAAAAAAGTGTCCACCTAGGCATGCCTAAAGTTGGGAATCAAAGTCAAGAGCTTCATCACATGAATTCATATGAAACCACATCCCAGGGTTCTACCCTTCGTTTTTTTACGCCTCTTGGCCTTCGCGGCTGGCGCCCCCGGGCAGCTGTTGAGAGCCTGAGCAGAACCTCGGCCTATAAAACAATCACGCTTATGGGCGTTGCCCCTTTTGGTTGCGCGGCAGGAATGACTTTCGTATCCAGCTACCCAGGGAGGTTACTCCACGAGAAATCCGGCCGCGTCCACTCGAAAGTATCCAGTAGATCCAAATTGAAGTCCAAGTGCGTCGAGAAGTCCCATTCCATGAAATCAGCAGATGGCCCGTCGCTGCTAGGGGGCGTATTGAGCGCTTGGTCCAGCACCCGCTGCACGATGACCTTGCAGTTGGCGCAAATATTACCGTTCGCTTCCTTGGGGCTGACCCAGTTCAGGAACCCGACGAGCAGACTCAAGAGTTGAACGATGCTGGACCGAGTAATCCTCTCGCCGCCACTGTCAAGGGCGTCGCTGACAGTCAGGGAGGGCTTGAGGAGTTCGAGGCAAAGGATTCCTCCGCCTGGGGCTGCGTATGCCATTACCTGGGTACGCATCAGCATCGTCGTCATCGCCCCAGTATGCCGTAGTGAAAAATCATCTGTCCGCCCCCCTCGATATGGAGAAAATACTGACCAACCACTTGAAATCCTCGTACACCACGGCAAGGCCGTCCATGTTCGTCCAGAATATCATGGTAGTCGACGTCAACTCGTAGCTGACAGCGAGGAGGTCCTTCTCGTTGGAACACCCTTGGCGTCGCAGGAGTCTCTCTATGAAGAAGAGGTTCTGTAGATGCTCCAAGCGCATGATCATTCTCGAGTAGAGCACCTCGGAGTTGACGGCGGGGTCTCTCACGTCCGACTCTCTGAATTGCAGCACTGGGGGCATATCTGCCGCAGCTTGTAGCTCCCGGTTCTTTAGGTTGCTGATATGCTCGAATCAATACGGTGAACTCGCTCATCCAAAAGGGCATTTAACTCACTAAAGCGTCTGCGGCGATGCATCCGCCAATGTCCCCAGAGAGATCTCAAAGATCTCGTCCCTGATGATCATGAGCTGGACACGAGCCCGCCAAAATGTGATGGAATATGCTGCCCCGTCGGTATTATACCCATTCCCATCCAAGGAAGATACAGCTTGAGCTAGCGTCTCCTCATCCGCAAGTAGATAATCATCCCTGAGATCCAGGGGTGGGGAAGTTTGCATGTATCGCCGGCTGAGCAGCGGTGGTCGTCCGGTGATTGATGAAACAACCTTATCGATGACGAATATTGTGTAAAGCAGCCGCCTTCTGACCTCGGATGCTAGTGTCGGCTTATACGGTCCCTTGCCTGAGTCAACATTCAGACCAAGGAAGGTCATTAGCGAGACTGCTTCGCCGTTGTACATCCAACAAGACAGGCCTGGGACGAGTGGGTAGCTTCCGTTCAGGGTATCGACTACAACCAGAACTCAATTGAGGTGCATGAAATGCTGGAGATACTCACTGGTGTCTCCTGAGACAATAGACGCAATAATTGCCCGCTTCCAGTAAACATACAGCAGCAGTGAGCTGCCCATCTCGGTAGCTCGCCTCGCTAGGGCCTGGCAGTCATTGATACATCTCCTATACACGTCTCGCTGTCTGGAAGCAGCCATCCGGCCTCCATTCGGGGGAGGTTTCGTTTCCGGGCGAACCAGGTGCTCGTTTCTAGCACTCAATTCCCAGTAGATGAACAAGATGCCGATGGTCTCCCAACGGATGTTGCTACCCATGAACTGGTCCATCCACACCTCGGAATCGGCCTCATGCTCAGAGAAGGGCTTCGCCGTATTTGCGCATAGAAGGTGGACCAACTCCGATAGCTGCACATCATCTCGGACCGTTCCGAAGTAGATCCCGAACGTTTCATACAAGGAGCTCAGAGCCCTCTGTGCTACCGGACGGACGAAGGCATCGTGAGGGTCGAAGTGTGCGGCGAACAGTGCTCGCCCCTTGTCTTCGGTTGGGATACTTTTCAATACAAACAGGCAAGTCTCTAGCGTCGTGGTCGAGGGAGGAAGTTCGGTGATGGGTGCCGACGCTGAAGTGCTTCCCACCGTGGCGCCTTCGGTTCTTGGTGTTCTGTTTTTCCTGGTATCCCGGTCAAATAGTCGGTCGCCAACCTCTTTGTAGATATCGCCGAACGAATTGAATCTAAGATGGCCCGATAAAGAGACGTCGGTACCAGGCGCTTGACGATTCAATGGTTCCCTCTCCGAAACACTATGGCTAGTGCCAGTGACCACTCCCTGTGAGATGTGACCGATAACTGTTGATCCAGTAAGGGGCTGCTCTGTTCCCGCATCCGAAGTTGCAGCGCCAAAACTAACCGGTCCGGGCTCTTGCGCCGAAGTCCCCCGGGGCTGTAGCTGGGCCGGCGAGCTCATGTTATACTCGCACGGCTCCGCCTTTCTTCTCCTCTTACAGCTACCGCAAACCGGCCTGGCATGATCGCAAACGACTTTGCGCCGTCGGCAGGGGTCGCAGGCCTGAAGCCGACCATTCTTTCGATAGCGCAGAGGGGTGCCTCGGGTCTCCAGCATCGATACCGAGGATTGTCGATTCGGGACCTAAATTTTGAATCCCACGAAAGAATGTCCGAAGTAGAAATGAAGAGGAAACTTGGAATTGCAGTCCGGCCGATTTTCTGGACGTTGGGGGGGATGATTACGGGCGACTGGCCGAACTACTACCCGAACTTTCGCAAGTTCGGCTTCGGTGGGCCCATATTTTCTCGGGAAGTGACTTCGGCTGGTCACCCGGAGCCGACGCCTCCCGATAATCACGCTATTGAAATCTGGCGGTGCTCGGCCGAAATATTGAGATACGCGGATGGGTTGATTTGATCGCGGGAATGATCCATGATGGAGTTTGATACGGGTCTTGTGGTGCCTTCCAAGCAAGCCCCAGGGGCATTATTCTAGATACGCAATAATTATGCTTTTAATACAAACAGATTAGTGCTATGTTTCATTTCTTGTTGCAGGTGGCCGGTGAATTTGCCTTCTTCTTCAGCTCGTGGTGAGTACGTCCAGCAGAGCCTCGGTTGTCGACAGAGGCCTTCAGTAACAGCTTGAACAGGGCCATGAGTAGTTCATACGGAGTCTTTCCAACATATTACCAAGGAACGTTAGCGGACGTATCCGTCGACGCGATAGCCTGGATCGGCTCGATTCAGTGTTTCTTCTGCTCCTCGTCGGCGTATCGTGATCGCCCGTTCATCATCTTCTCGATCGCCATGTTTTTCAACTTCTGGTCTTATATGGCACCCATTTACTATCTTTAACAGTACGCCCTGGCCCACGGCATGCCCAACGAGGGTCGCGTTCTGGGCTGGCATATTACCTCGTAGCCATTCTCAACGCGGGCTCCGTGTTCGGTCGGGTGTTCCCCGCGCGGCTCGCCGGGCGCTTCGGTTCCATCAACGTGCTACTCGCCGTGTCCGTATCCGTTACGGTCGTGTCCGTCTGTTGGCTGGTTGTACGCGATGGTACCGGGAGCGTGGCGTTCGCGGCGGCCTATGGCTTTGCGTCAGGTGGGCTGACCTTGTTGCCGCTGACGGTCGTTTCGACGTTAGTGCCGGACCTGAGTGTTCGCGGTACTTGGTTCGGCATGGTGTCGACGACGAATGCTTTCGCTTCGCTGGCTGGGCCACCTGTAGCGGGTGCCCTCCTCGAATCTACGGGCAGTTGCCTTGGGGTGCAGCTCGCATCGGGCGTTGGCATGGTGACGATGACCATTTTCGTCTTCGGCCTGAGGATATCGAATGTTGGAGTAGGTCACGGCTGGGTAACCTAAAGATATCACTCCCCAGCATTACATGCATAGTCTCGTTGATGACTACCGGGTACATACAGGCAATACCGGAAAAATTAGCTCATGTCCATCGCGACATCTGCGTACCGATAGTGTTCGATCAAGCGGTCTGGGTTGCTGGCGGCGGTGCCGGGGTTAGAACTGAGAAAATGACGGGAGTGCCGATTAGAATTTGAGAGCTTGATATTGTGCCAATGGGTAAATCGCCACTAGATGAGAAAGCCGTTGTTGTAGGCGTTGTAGCCGGCGTTGCAACTGCAGAGGAAATGACGAGGGTGATGTCGGAAGACGTGGTGCTAGGCGAGTTTATCGCAGATGATGAAACGGAAAAGCTGACGACGGCGCTTGAACTAGGTTGAACTTGCGTTTGGGATCCGACCGAAGATGCAGCGCTCGGGGTTGACGAGATCGGAATGGATGCAGTCGATGAAGCAAGCGAAAGGCTTCGGGTCGACGTGCTCGAAGAAACAGGAACGGGCGCCACCAAAGAAGCAGACGGAAGACTTGATAAAGATGGGCTCGAGAAGCAGGAATAGGAAGCGTTATGGGAGTAAGCGGTAGGCCTGACGTAGTGCTTCTCGAAACTGGCAACTGAGAATCCTCCGGTGCGGACTCGGAAACTGATCTTATTGAGGTTGTCGCTGAAGAGGAGTTGGTGAAATGGAAAGTGGTCGTGCGGCTGCTGCCGGAACTGCTGGAGCCAAAAGACGACCCTGTGCCAGAGCTGGATGGGACAGGAGTCTCAGTCAGAGAGCCTGAAGAACTTCCGGAAGCTGACTGTGGGTCTTGCGATGCTGTTGAGCTTGAGGGCGAAGTTGGGATACTCGTTGAAGTCGACGTCGTCTCTTCAGCCGGGCCTTGTGACGTACTTGTCGTTGAGGTTTCGGTACTCGTAGTACTCGTTGTCGATACCGTTGGTGAAGTTTCCAGAAGTAGAGAGCTCATGGGGCTTGTTGTGCTCTCCGTACTTGTCGTGTCGGTCGATGACGAGGAGCTAGATGATGTAGAAAACGACGAAGACGTTGTTGATATCGAGTTTGTAGACGCAGTCGAACTCAAAGATTCTGACCTAGTCGATGTTGAGAGAGTGGAAGTAGTCGAGGTTGCCTCGATGCTACTGCTCGAAGTAGATGTGCTGCTGCTTTCCGACGATGAAGATGTTGTTGATATCGAGTTTGTAGACGCACTCGAACTCGAAGATTCTGACGTAGTCGATGTCGAGAGAGTGGACGTACTCGAGGTTGCCTCGATGCTGCTGCTCGAAGTAGATGTGCTGCTGCTTTCCGACGACGAAGACGAAGACGAGGAAGAACTCTCCGTGCTCGTCGCGGTAGACGAGCTGCTTGAAGAGCTGATGACGATGATACCGTACGTGGTCAAATAACTAAGCACACCGTCGCCACATGGAGACGTCCGATTGCCGCTACAGGGGCTGTTGCAGAGGGACTCGTCGACGGGAGAAATGTCTGGTAGAAAGACGCCCTGTCGACCGCAGTAGCATGCGTCTCCCACCAAGCCCACAAGGGAGGCACTGAGACTCTGACATCTGGCTTGGCACAGGGCCGGGTTTGGGATGGAGCCTTCATTCGTGTGTGCAACAAGCAGGTCGGGCACATGTCTGTAACACCCGAGGTACGAGTAGGGAGCTCGGGGGTCCGAGGTCAGAACGGTGCTTGTGGGTGAGGCTGAAGAGAAGGTAGAGCTGCTCGACGACGATGAAGACGAAGTCGTCGTCGTTGTCTCAGGCTGAAACAGAGTGGGCATTTTTGCGAGTAAAGGATGAGCAGCCGTGAGCGCAGGAGAAGGGAAAAAAAAGAGGGAAAAAAAAAAGGGGAAGGGGATGTTAGACGCGTTTTCCCCCTGGCTCGGTTGTGGAAGCGATGCAAAAGCAGACGATGTCGACGTTATAACAGGATGGTACTTCGACTAAAAGAGCGTTCAAAGAAAATAGGACGGCAGCAGGAGAGTAATTTATATGAAGTGACCTAATCGAGAGGATATCGCGTTTCCATAGCAAGACCGTCAGAGATTCAAGGGATACGTATCAGGGATTCCCAACGTGCTTGGCGCGTTCTCGTCTTGGTGAGTCAAGCCACGCGGCATCGAGGGTTCCATCCAGGAAATGGGCTTCATGCAGGCTTTGCGAGGGCTAGGAATGAAAGCAGTCCGATCATAGGCGGCAAAATCTACCAAAAACCGAAACTGAACTAAGCCACTGACTTGAACCCAGCTGGACCAAAAACGTTGAAATTAAGCTAAGCAGCAATTCCCGGAACTATATCGATGGATACAGAATAAGAGGAGGACACCATCGTCCGAACCATTTGGTCGGGCATGGCTCCCACGAGCTACTGATTGTGTGCCAAAATCGGACTGGAACGGAAAGATAATGTATATTTCAGCTCTAGCAGGGTCAGCTCTAGCAGGGCATTCCTCTCACAAAGACATCTAGTCTTTGGTATGCCACTGAACCCTTTGCTTAATTTGCTGGCTTGAACAGCATTAAAACCTATAACAAAGGGGATTCAGGCTGCGCTCCCGAAAACAACCTGATTGTCATATCTTCGTGCAGATCTACATCTAGCACAAAAGCTTAAAATCAATAGCCAGCAGCACGGTCAACCGAAACAAGCGATTATTCAATTCTCTTCTTGCCCTCCTCGGCGTTGAGATATCTCGCTGTGCTGATACCGCGCTCATGACGGGCAACGAAGGAACCGAGAACAGAGTCCTTGCGAGCCTTAGCCATATGCTCATTATAGCCCTCAAAGACCCACGGCCTGGGGATCAGCTTTGGCCAGTTCACCTAAGCAATGTTAGCCGAATGGCAAGTCGCTCAATATCAAAACTGGTTACTTACGTAGAGCATGCCATGACCAAAGATGAAGTTAGCACACCAGGCAGACACAGCAAGCCAGAAGAATATGAAGAGGCGCATGGTGACAACGGCCTCAGTCTTGGTGAAAAGGCCGACGAAAACGAGGAAGAGACTAAAGGCAAGGAGGTAGGGAACGGATTGAATGAGAATGGGTCTTCGGTCGGCGAAGACGAGAGAGCTGCCGATGTTGGCGGTACCCGGCAGGTAGGTGCCAAGGAACAGGTCGTATGAGTCCTGGCGAGGACCGTCCAGGAAGTTGTTCTTGAAGTAACGCGTAATACCGACGCGAGCATCCTGCAAGGCGCCCATCTTGGTGCGAACACCGGTTCGTGTGACGTCCGTCTTCATGGCGCCAGTACCAGAGTATGAGAATGAGACCACGTCAGCGTTGTCGGCCCATAGGTTGCGGAACATGTGTTCAAAGGCAGGGTCCTCATCGCGGAAGGATGAGCCACGGCTGATGAGGCCCATATCCTCAAAGACACGGTCGAGCATGTGGCGTGCGAACATGGACTGGACAACGTTCGTGCGGTCGAGGCAATCCATGCAGTTAGTGCGCATGACACTGGTCTGGTACCCGCGAGGCTCGAGGCGACCATCATTCGTGCCGGGCATGTCCACAGCGCGGAAGTAGCCCTGTGCGTCGAGAGCCTCCTTGAGCTTCTCAATGAGAGCGTAGGCGCGGTGCATCTTCATGCCCTTGGTTTCGTGGTGGTAGTCGAAGTAGATGTAGTGCAGGCGGTCGAACTCGACAGCGCGCTTCTCGGGCTGAATCGTGGTGAACTTCTCGCCGGTGTGACTGTCACCCTCAGTCCGCTCCTTAGGCGTGGAGATGAGTTTCTCAACCATTTGCTCGTACGAGGTCTTCACGCGCTGCTCGCGGCCCTTCTGGTTCACCAGGTTGATGAGGTAATTATCGCCGTAGAGGCGAATTTGCTCCTCAAAATGTGCCTGCGCCGCCGGCAGACAACTGTCGATGCCGCGAACCTGCAACTTGGGGACGTAGCGGAGGCTGTTGATCTCGGCCCAATAGGTGGGAACGCTTCCACGAGTCTGGACGTATGACATGATCTGCATCTCCTTGCCATTCGCACCATACTTTCCACTCTGCATATCGCTGCTACCAGCAAAGCCTCCCATTCCGCTGCCAGAGTCATTGAAGATGGTGATCTGCTCTGTCTCGTTGTAGTTGGCCGCATAACCCTTGTCGTCCACGCCTCGAGTGAAGTATCGGGTTCCGCCGCGGTGTCTCGATCTTCGGGAAATAAGGGTGACAGTGACAGGCGTTCCCTTGAAGGTCGTAGGCTTGATCTCGAGCATGCCGAAAATGACAGGGAGGATGAAGGGGTCGGCGCCAGCCTGGGGACCAGCATGGCCCCTCGCGCCTCTCGTGCGGAAATCGATCAGATCGGATTGCAGGAAGCGGTTGAAGAAGAAGCGATCGTCGGCGCGCTGCCACAGGGGGAGGGAGGTATCGGCAGAGGCCTGGCGCTGGAAGGAGTTTGTGAGGTCGATTGAGTAGGAGAAGTACATGGGACCATTCTTCATGAAGGTGTCGAGCAGGCCAATGAAGGTATCCTCGTCGGGATCGCGGATCTGACGCTCGCGCATGGGCAAGATCTCGGTGGTGATGACCTTGTAGACCATGTGGCCCTTGAGGCGGCCCATGGGCTGGGCCTTGGTTATTATAATGACATACTTGTCTGTTCAAGGCTTCGGGTTAGTGAAACTGCCCTTCGCCAGCTCCGGCTGCAGTTCTGAGGCTTACCGAGTCTAAGCTGGATAATGCCTAGGATACCAGCGATGCTCGAAACACGGGAGACTCTTTTGCCCAGACCGGCATCGCCGAGGCGCAGGTCACCGGTGGGACGGTCGATGACCAGGGCGGGAGCATCCGGAGAAGAGGGCGAAGTGAAGATGTAGGAGTCGGGCGCGACCTTGACGTTAATGTCGCGGTAGGGAAGAGTGGGCGCCATGATGTCGATGGCAACGAGCAGAGTCGAGAGGAAAAAGGGGGGAGGAAAGAAGAAGAAGAGCAAAGCAAGGCAAGACAGAATCAGGGAGACAGTTAAAGAGCGAGTCAAACAGATTAAGAAGTAGGACGGGAGTCTTGATGCCCTTATGGTCGGTTAACGAGGGGGCGTTGTCAGCGGTCGCAAAAAGCTGTGCCGTGAGCTGGGAGCTGTGAGGCTTGAGGACAGCTTGAGGCTTTGGTCGGGCCAACTGGTGAGGGCCGGCGAAAAGCGGCTGTCGTCACTTCGCAGGCGCAGGCTGCAGGGAGGTCCTTACTGTACCTCATGCTGCCCCGGTCGGGTCTGGTCACCTCAGGGTCGGGAAGGACCCTCCAAGGGAATGGAAGAGCGTGTCCCTGCTGAGGTCGCCCAGTCCAGTGTCAAGGATGCGCTGCAGTGTGCACTGACAGTGACGAGGAGCTGGAAGTCCGGCTTGTGAAAGAGGGGCACGGGCCATGGACCTTGAGCTTTCGGCCAATGAGAAACCACAGAGGACCCAGTATCCTGTGGATTACATAATGAATCCCTGACTGCTGCGCACCTCAGCTTCATGTCACTGGGGCCGGGAGAGGTACGTTCCTCGTCTTCCTTGGCAAGATTGGGGAGCTCCAACAGGACTGACGAAGGAGGCCGCGGCCAAGCTTACCTTAGGGAAGGACCGCAGTCTGCCACTAGATGCTGAGCGCTAAGCAAGGAGCACGAGGTGCGCAGCAAGTATCACCAGCCCATCTTTCGCAGTAAGTGTACCTTTCCTTGCCTCTCAGCGGCGAGCATCTCAACCTCGAAGGGAAAGGCCATCAGAACCGGGCGCACAGCAGCCCGGGGACTGACTTTGTATCGGGGTCACTGGTCGTTCCGTCCGCTTTGCACCTGACAGTTTCCAGTTCCCAGCTGCCGTCATTCCAGTGGAATCCGGGCAGTTCTCAGCAGCCCAGTCCATCTCAACTCAACTGTTCCATTTCCAGCCAAAAAGAGGGAGCTTTATTATTTCATTTCCGTCTGCCCACCCAGTACCTTAGTAGTAAGTAACTAAGGTACCCATCGAAGCACGGGACATCGTCGTCTCCAAAGCCCAAGCGCCCCCAAACCTTCCAGAGGAGAACCCCCCCTCTCCCCCCAAAAGGCCTGACGTGTGCAAGGTGCCCGCCCAGCCATTCATCATCAAGCTTTCCATCACCCCCAAGCCCCAAGGCAGTCATATTATTCCAGGGCCCGATTTACCTTCAATTCTCTCCCGCTACCACTCTGCATTCCGCCTCCCGCCTCCTCAACGCCCCCCGCCGCGCAATTACGATCTCGATTGTCGACACCACTGCTGCTTTGCGGCCGGTCTGATTCTCCTTTATCGTCCGTCTCGGCACCCGCCAGCCGTTTTCCCCCCGTTTCCGCTTCGACGACCTTTTTGTTCGGCCAGCAACACCGTCCGGCGACATTCGGGAGAGCCGCCATCGTCCACGTCGCCCACGTCGCCCACGTCGCCCACGAGGCTGGAACTTCACGCAACCATCCACCGCTCCCAATAAATCACCACATTCGTCAACATGTCAGCTCGAGGCCCTGGTGCCCCCGGCGCTCGCAGAATGAACACGCGGTTTGCGCAGTTCAAGCTTGTCTTGCTCGGTATCCCATCTCTCCCCAAATTGTATTGTTGAACATTTTGGCTAATACCGAGGACACAGGCGAGTCTGCTGTTGGAAAGGTACCTCTTCCGACGGAACTTTGGGGATCCGACCTTTTATGCTAACATCTCTTCCAGAGTTCAATCGTTCTGCGCTTCGTCAAGGTATGTCATCGATGTTCAATCTCGCCGGCTGCAGTGAACATTCCGCTGATAGGCTTTCTTTGCAGGACCAATTTGACTCTTACCGCGAATCCACTATCGGTGCCGCTTTCCTGACGCAGACCATTTCGCTCGATGAGAACACCACCGTCAAGTTCGAGATTTGGGATACCGCCGGCCAGGAGCGCTACAAGTCTCTCGCACCCATGTACTACAGAAACGCCAACTGCGCTGTAGTAGTCTACGACATTACCCAATCTGTATGCTGCAGCACAGCACGATAAAGTTGTCCAAGTACTAACAAACGTGCAGGCTTCGCTGGACAAGGCAAAGGCTTGGGTAAAGGAGCTCCAAAGACAAGCGAACGAGAATATCATCATCGCCCTCGCTGGTAACAAGCTGGATCTGGTCAGCGAGCAACCCGATAAGAGAGCGGTTTCCACGGCAGATGCCGAGGCTTACGCGCGCGAGGCTGGCCTCCTATTCTTCGAGACTTCTGCGAAGACGGCCGAGAACGTCAAGGATCTCTTCACGGCCATTGCTAAGAAGCTGCCTCTCGACCAGGCGGGCCCTAGGCATGCCCGTCCAGGCCAGCGACAGGGCGTCAGTCTGCAGCCAGAGACTCCTGGCAGCAATGTCAGCGGACCTTGCAGCTGCTAGATGAGGACGACACAGAGGATATTGCGTATCGTAGGAGCCAGGTGAGGCCGGCGGAAGAGAGAGAGTTCATTGAAACAGGGCAGATCCAGCTGGCAGATTGCCCAAGGCGACCCGTCTGCCAATGACCACATACCAAATGAGCACGTATACGATGGCGTTTTGGCTGGATGAGGTCGGACAGCGTTGTCTTGCACCCTACACCGAGGAAGGGTGTGCCAGGCCCAGCTTTTTAATATCAACAGTATGGTTTTTCGAGAGTGTGATTTACATTTCGTGTCTTCATTGCGCTGGTCATTCGGTTGTAGCAATCCGGGTGTAGGGACAGACCTGGAACAAGACGGTGTACGGGAACGGGTTTTTCAACTACTGGGGGGGAAGCATCCTGCAGCATATTTTTTCCCCCTGATGTACAGTATGCAATAGAGGCAACTGTTTACGGATGTTCTATCGCTAGTGTGTGCCTGTGCATGCGGTGTATCATGTTCGAATGTGAGGCGTGCTGTCACTTCAGATTGAACGAACAGATTGGATGACAGATTTGACTTAGGAAGAATCGGGTGACATACTGAGATGTTCTGTTTGGTAAGTAACGGCCACAGAGATGTCGTCGGGCGGCAAAAATCGAGCTCGGGTTCATCCAGTCGATGAAATGCAATTCACCGCATTTCTACTCGAAATACTGGAGCTCACGAGTGCCCAGTGTCCGGTGACGTGAATCGTGAGCCACTCACTGCCCATCCCGGTTCCTGCCGTCGGCCAGCGGACAAGCGCAGCGCGGCTGGTAGCTCCCAATTTTAGCCGAACTTTTCCCTGAGCTTTTTTGTGCCTGGATTCCATCACATCCTCCACCACAACACCTCGACATCATCCCCCTCCAAAATCCGCCTTGTCGGCCCATTGCATCCCCTCATGTTGCGAACGTCGATTCGATCCGTGAGGGTGCTCGGCCACAGGCCTGCCGCGGCCGCCATTGGCCGCCAATGGCAGGTGGCCGCCAGTCGCCGGAGGCACTTTGCCGACGAGAAGAAACCCGACCCGACCAAACCTGCCGTCCTGCCCGCATCAGAGACCATCACCGCCGAGAAAGCCGCCGCTCCCGAGGTCGCCGCCGTCGAGTCGACGATTCCCAAAGACGAGGTCCCTCTCGCTCCCCCGACCCCCAAGACCGAGGCCGTCGCGCCTCCTCCCCAGACACCTGCAGCTGCTGCTCCGAAGAAGAAGGGTTTCTTCCGCAGGTTGAGGAACCTGGTCCTGACCCTCGCCATCCTTGGAGCGGTTGGCTTCGGCGGTGGTGTCTGGTACTCCCGCATCAACGACAGCTTCCACGACTACTTCACCGAGTATGTTCCCTTTGGAGAGCAGGCCGTCCTCTACTTGGAGGAGATGGACTTCCGCAAGCGATTCCCGAATCTTTCCAACAAGATCAAGCCAAGAGATACCGGTAGCCAGGTCAAGGTCCCCGCTCAGAGCGGCGCGTCTTGGAGAGTAGCTGATAGTGGTGAGCCTGCTGGCCGTCAGTCCAGTGCTGTTGACAAGGCCCAGGCCGCCAAGGTCGCTGCTGTGAAGAAGGAAGAGAAGCCTGCTGAGAAGCAGAAGCCCCGCGAGCGTAAAGCCGCGCCTGCGCCCGTCGAGGCCAAGCCTGTTGCTGCTAAGGAAGAGCCCGAATTCAAGGCACCCGAGGTCAACGAACCCTCGCGTTTCCCTCCTATCCCGCCGATTGACGCCATTAACATTGAGGACGCGATGGAGCCGGTTGTTCAGGATCTTGTTCGTATGCTCAACGATATCATCACCGTCATTAACGCCGACAAGGCACACGGTCGCTACTCTCCTACCATCTCTAAGGCGAAGAGCGAGTTGAGCAAGGTTGGAAGCAAGATCAAGGCCATGAAGTCCTCGGTCGAGGAAAAGGCTGCCTCCGAGGTCCAGGCCAAGGTTGCCGACTTTGACAAGGCCGCCAATGACCTGATTTCTCGTGTTGAGGCTGCTATGGTTGCCCAGGAGGGTCAGTGGAGGAAGGAGTTTGAGGATGAAATGCAGAAGGTCAAGGAGAGCTACGACGCGCGCGTCAAGCTTCTGCTTGAGCGCGAGAAGCAGCTCAACGAGGAGCGCCTCAACAACCAGCTTCTCGAGCAAGCTCTTGCCCTCAAGAAAGAGTTCGTCTCCGAGGTTCAGAACCACGTCGAGTCCGAGCGTGAGGGTCGCCTGGGCAAGTTGGAGAAGCTTTCTGCTGCCGTCGCAGACCTCGAGAAGCTGACCACGGGATGGAACGAGGTTGTCGACAGCAACCTCCGCACCCAGCAGCTCCACGTCGCCGTCGACGCCGTTCGCGCCAGTCTGGAAAACGCCGCCCACCCCCGCCCCTTCACCCGCGAGCTTGTCGCCCTGAAGGAGATTGCCGCCGAGGACCCTGTCGTCAACGCCGCCATCGCCTCCATCAACCCGTCTGCCTACCAGCGCGGCCTTTCCAATGCCTCCCAGCTTATCGACAGATTCAGGTCAGTCGCCAGCGAGGTGCGCAAGGCCTCGCTGCTGCCTGACGATGCTGGTGTCGCTAGCCACGCCTCGAGCTACCTTCTCAGCAAGGTCATGTTCAAGAAGCAGGGTCTGGCCGATGGCAACGATGTCGAGAGCATCCTGACACGCACCCAGACGCTGTTGGAGGAGGGCAACCTGGACGCTGCTGCCCGTGAGATGAACGGTCTGCAGGGCTGGGCCAAGACACTAAGCAGAGACTGGCTCAGCGAGGTGAGAAAGGTTTTGGAAGTTCAGCAGGCTCTTGATGTGAGTATCCCTAGCACGGTAACTTTTGCAACTTCAGCTAACATTCTCTCAGGTCATCGCGACGGAGGCGCGTCTGCAGAGCCTCAGGGTAGAATAATGGACAGACATTGTTCTTTTGTCATGCCGTTGGCTCGGGAGGAGATTAGAGAGCCTAGACCTCTGGTCTGTGTAAGACATAGCCATAGATTTGAATCAAGGCAGTGTATTCTATCACCTGGTTGGTGTAGTCGTGATGCACTAATGCAACAGGGACGATATTAGCAGGGCTGCTTGAGAACCATGATGAAGTCTTTTGCAGCTTTCTGTTATTCCAATCTTTAGATCAGTCTTGAAGACCCGTGCTCGAATTCTCGTCTTCAAAATAGTTCCGTGCTCGGTTCATTAGCCGGTGATCGGAAGTGACGCCGAGCCGGGTTGTCGAATATAACTACACCAAGACCACCACTGAGAGCGAGCGGGAAGTGGGGCTGTCGAAACCCCCCCCCACCGGCACTTTGGACCCGACATTT
The DNA here is from genome assembly GCA_037178605.1 of Colletotrichum euphorbiae. Classification (NCBI taxonomy): domain Eukaryota; kingdom Fungi; phylum Ascomycota; class Sordariomycetes; order Glomerellales; family Glomerellaceae; genus Colletotrichum; species Colletotrichum euphorbiae. The sequence continues at coordinate 58,415 of JAXCEF010000034.1, read as the reverse complement.
CGCAGCTGCAAGCACCCCTCGCGAATGAGCCCGCTCCAGCTCGCCCGGCCAGATGCATCATGTGCCTCGTCGCATCTTGCGCCTCAGCAGCAAGCTTCACAGCGGCAGCAGATCGTCATTCTCTCCACGCACGAGCTTGCTGATTCGCACAATGGCTACGGGTAGCAGGACGTATAATGTCAGTACTTTTCTTGAGCTTCGATCGTCTCCGACTTCGGTCTGTTTGCGAAATGCCCCGCGCTGAAGTTATAATCGAGGGGCAGGAGACGAAGAGAGGACGGTGTTGGTTCGCTGAGCTGACGCAATGAGCACAGGACGCCGTCGATGCGCTCAACACGCTGCAAACGCCCTTTGCAGTCATCGAGGCGCGCCGTAAGGCGGGGATTCGGCCGGACGAAGCTTCTATCAAGGAGATGAGGGCTTACCTGGCGCGAATCGGCTATTCGGTGTGTTTTTTCCGTCCCCATCCTCGTCGCAGAGCTCGGGTTGTGTGCTGACCGCGCAACGCGAAGACCTCCGACCTCGACGCCCTCAACGTGGTCCACGTCGCCGGCACGAAGGGCAAGGGCAGCACGTGCGCCTTCACCGACTCGATCCTCTCCCAACACCGCTCCCTCTCCGCCTCGCGAGTGCCGCGCAAGATCGGCCTCCTCATCTCCCCGCACCTCATCGCCGTCCGCGAACGTATACGCATCAACGGCGTTCCCATCTCCGAAGACCTCTTTGCGAAGTACTTCTTCGAGGTATGGGACCGGTTAGGCGAAGGCGAGCAGCTGGAAGATGTCGTGGCTCTGGGGACACGGCCCATCTACTCGAGGTATTTGACGCTGGTCAGCTACCATGCGTTTATACAGGAGGGGGTGGACTGCGCGATCTTGGAGACGGGGATTGGAGGCGAGTACGATGCTACGAATCTTGTAGGACGGCCGGTTGCCACGGGAATCACGACGTTGGGGATCGATCACGTATTCGCGCTTGGGGATACCGTCGGGAAGATTGCGTGGCATAAAGCGGGGATCATGAAGAACGGGAGCAAGGCTTTCACGGTCGAGCAGGTCCCCGAGGCGCAGACCGTGTTGGATGAGAGGGCGATGGAGAAGGGGGTCCAGCTGGAGGTTGTTTGTGTCGATAAGAGATTGAAGGGGGTGGGTATTCGGCCCGATGCTGTTTTCCAGAAGAGGAATGCCAGTATTGCAATCAGGCTTGCCGAGAGCGTTTTGCAAAAGTTGGATCCGGATTTCGTCCTCGACAGCGAGAAGTTGCCCCCGGCTTTCGTGGAGGGCTTGGAGAAGGTTGTTTGGAGGGGACGATGTGAAGTCAAGGACGAGGGACGGGTTGTGTGGTTTGTTGACGGGGCGCATACCACTGACAGTCTGAAGATGGCTGGAAAGTGGTTCGCCGGCGAAACAGAACAGCGAAAAGGGCCTCGGGCGTTGGTGTTCAACCAGCAGGGACGCACAGAAGCCATCGACTTCTTGGACGGGGTCTACGAGGCCGTCAAGAGGGATGGGAGGGGGTTCGACAGCGTCGTGTTTTGTACAAACGTGACATACAAACAGACGGGATACAAGCGAGGTGAGCTTGGCGTTGCTGAGATTGGGACAGGTTACTGACTTTGACAGATTTCGTCAACCACCAGTACGACAGCAAGGCGATCGAGGCCATGACTGTGCAGAAGCAATTTGCGGAGCGATGGAGGGAGCTCGATCCCCAGGCTGATGTGAGGGTCATCTCGACGATTGAAGAGGCGCTCGATCACGCCAGGAACTTGGCGGGTGATATCAGGGAGGGCGAGAGCGTGCAGGCCTTTGTCACGGGTAGTTTGCATCTGGTCGGTGGTGCCTTGCAAATTTTGGAAGGAGCAGATGCTCTCTGATGCGTTCTAAATGAGCCGGCGTCTAGGTTCCAACATTTATGGACGGATATGGGCCATGATGGTGGGATGGATAGAGGGGTAAAAAAAAAAGGCTTCCTCGCGGATTCAATTCCAGATCTCTGTGAGCACATTATAATAAACCGTCCGGCTCCAAGAAGCCGATGACGTTACCGACGAGGTACATGCTTCCCGTCACCAGCACCTTTGGCATGAGACCGTCCTTGCTGGTCGAGGATACGATGGCGTCCACCTCGCTCTTCATCTCGACCAAATCGGCGCATACGGTCGTCCTGGCGTTGGGGTACGCCTCTTTCAACGCGTCTGCGCATTTTTGCTGTACGCCCATGTCGGCGTCTTCGATCTTGGTCTTGTCGTTGCGGGTGAGGATTGCGTTGGTGAGTTTGGCACTCAGGTCGACGCCGTTGGCTTCCATTTCCGTCAGCAAACCCAAAAGGAGTCGCGAGGCGTCGCGTTCTTGTTGGTTGAAGACGAGGACGAAGGGCGTCTTGGGATCCTGGATGAGAGGGGATATCCAGCGGGCTACTTCGGAGAGACTCTCTGCGTTGTGCGCGCCGTCGAGGTGCCACGAGATGGAAGCGTGGTTGACTATTTCGTGGCGACCGCGAAGGGTCGCTTCGCGCAGGCCGGAGATGATTGTCTCGGGGACGTCCTGCAGCGACGTCTCTGGCCTGATTTGGCGATCGTCGCTCGCGAGGATGCGTAGATGATGACGGGCCGCCAGGGCGGCCAGCGCCTGGTTGCGTTTCTGAAAGTCTCCCCCGGGCAGCTTGGCCCCTGGCACGCCGGACCAGGAAAGGACCTCGTCATCCGGGACCTCGACGAGCTCCGCGCCGACCTGGCGGGCGCGGGTGCGGAGCACGGACATGACGCCCGGCTGGTCGTCGAGGCGGCGGGTGAAGGTTGCGACGGAGGGCTTCATCACGCCGGCCTTGTGCCACGCGATCTCCTCGGCCGCGGAGCCGAGCATGGCGACGTGGTCGATGCCGAGCTGGGTGATGACGCTCGCGGTGATGGCTTCGGGGGGGAGGATGTTGGTGGCGTCGTACTCGCCGCCGATGCCGCACTCGACGACGGCCGAGGTTACGCCCTCGGCGAGGAAGATGCGCAGGGCCAGGAGGGTGAGGTAGCGGAAGTAGAACGGTTTCGAGCCCGCTTCGATGCCCAGCTCGGAGTCGGCCGAAGCGGCGGAGAGATAATCCCAGAGGTCGAAGAAATGTCGGGCGAACAGGGGCTGGGAGACGGGCGAGCCGTCGAGGGAGATTCTCTCGCGGGGCGAGACGAGGTGCGGCGAGGTGTAGGTCCCGATGCGGCCTGGTGGGGAGGAGGAAGACGATGATGACGAGGAGAGGAGGGCGGACGTCGTGAGGGCTGTTACGGAACCCTTGCCCTTTGTGCCTGCGACGTGGATGTAGGAGATTGAGGAGAGGCGGGAGGGGGTGAGGCCTGCGCGGGCGAGCCAGGCGCGCATTTCGGGGATGGCGAGGGCGTTGGGGTCTGATTTGGGGCCATCTCGGACGGGTTGTCTGGGGCCGTTGAAGAGGGCGTGAATTTTGAGGTTTGGGATCAGGGTGTTTAGATGCGCGAGGGCGTCGGTGTAAGTCCGTTGTGAGGAAGACATTGCGGTGGTCTTGCGAGGGAGCGTGAGGGGTTTGATGAGTGGTGAGTGAGTGATTGGCCTGGTAAGGCGGCTCATTAGTGGGTTCGGATGAGTTATTCGATGATTTGAAGTTGCATCGTGGGTGGTCGGTATGTAATCCAAGTGCTTCAGGTTTGGTGGTCGTGGTTGGAGACAGCTGAGGCTCAAGAGAGGCTTGCTTGGCTGCTTGGTTGTGAGATGTGGATGAAGAAGCTTTGGGTTGAGTGAGTGAGATTTATTTTCGGGGGTGAGCTCTCCACATGCTGAAGTCTCGGAGATCCCCTGCTTCCACGTTACGCTTACAGCGCCCTCACTTGCTCTCGCTTTCAACATGTGAGACCATGTTTAGTTCACAATCAAGCACATGAGTAAGGTCGCAATTCAGTGCCCCATTCGTCTTCTGCGAATGCGAAGAAAGCAGTCCGGGGCTTTCGACACGGGTACGAAGCGGAATTCCTGCCGATCGGTGGGCCTCTGGAGCACCACATCACCGAGGCCGTGCGGCCCCCGGGCGATAACCGGCGCAATCCGTCGTAGGACCCCAGCCCAGATTGAAAAGTCCGCCGGGCGCCGTACCTTGAGTTTTGTTGGTCGCGTGACTTCCGCCGAGCCGGTCATTCTATGCCGGCATCGAAAGCTAGTTCGATGCGTGATAACGAAATGGAAATGCCGATTCGATGCGCGTCCGAGCTTCACCCCCCCCCCCCCCCCCCTCCCCACCGATCTTCGTCCTCGAAGCTATTCAGAGATACCTCGACAATGCCGTCGGTGCCAGAAAGCCCAGCACATCTGCAGATATGATTGATGGACGAGCGACGCTTCGACTCTTCAGTCCTGCGCTTCTCATTCATCGGGGATATCAAAACTAGTAAAAGTTCTATCTAGATGCCATGCCGTCAGAGGTTTCTGCTAGGAGAGATCAACAAAAGCGGTATTACGCGCCGAGAGCTTGGGGGCCTAGCGCCTCCTTATCATGGATATTATTTGTTCCGTTCTCACGTTACTTCTATTTACGGTTATGCACAAAATACAATCCCTTGTTTAAGATGTGCGAGGCCGATCCCTCCCTCATACACATGGTCAAGGATCTGGTCTGATTACCGACTAAGCCCTGCAAGGCCGTTTCCACACCATACCTTTGTCATCCCAACTATTATGGTTTCTCGAGCTTCGGATAATGGCACGTGTCACCATCAGGCACTTGACTGCCCTCTGATATCCGAGGGGAGGGGGGAACCACCAGAGGTTGCGTGAAGATGCGGTCAAGAAGTCTTGGAAACAATTTGCGAGAAGTCGTCACCTCGCAAGGGTTGCCATTTTGAGCCTCGATTCCTCCTCTCCTCCCATGCTGTGGATCGTCTTGGCGGTATTGCAGATTTGTACCAGTGACACCGCATCACGTAGAGAGCCGGGACAGGGCTGATGGAATTCGGGAAGACGAAGGGAAAAAAAACCAACATCAATTCACCGGTATGTGGCGGTCGAGTCTCGAATAAATGACTGTTCATCTGCGGATAGTGATGTTGGCCAGGGATCACGACTCGGAAACTGGGTGACTGACTCGCGGCGTTGTGCTGCGCATCCGCAATTCCCTGGCACCTGCAGGTACTGTAGACGCCTGTTCTTGTAAAGTCCATGTCGCATCGTCTTGGGACTTCTTTCCTGTTGGGAAGAGTGGAAAGGGTGATGTTTCTGCCAAAAAACCCAAAAACAAATTCTCTCTTTTCTCTCCTCACGTCATTCTTTGACATCCACACACGCTCGTTTAACCGGGCATATTCTCTTCTTCTTCTTCTTCTTCTTCTTCATACGGGCGGACGCAGCGCGTCTTGCATTCCTATCATTCTTTTGAACCACTCATGGCTCGCCCGGCTTGCCACGTCAGCGCCGCAGCACCTGATGGACCTTATGGGGAACCCGCGCCGATGATGGATCCTGCGGAGGACAGACACGACCTGGACGATATAAGCGACCAAATCAAACGCTCGCACGCCCCGAGAGCCTCGCGGCAGCGGACATGGTCTCGACGGGAGACCACGAAGGATTATATTCATGTCGCGCGGCTTCAGCGCAGTCCCGATGACGACGACGGCGGATTTCAGCAGGAATGGCCTGTGTATTCGGACGCGAGGAGCGAGAAAAGGGCGTCGGCGGTCCCATCACCACTGAGGCCTGAATTTAGGCATGAACGTCACGCGAACTTCCTTCATCCCCCGACCCCGGACGCGGAGGAACAATCATTCGATCACAAGAGGGACTCGTTCAACGACACCATCCACCTCACGGCGGTGCAGAGCGGATCGGGTGAGAAGACGAGCCCGTTCGTGTGGTGGACTTTGGGGCTGTGGTTGCTTGCGGCGTTGGTGGTGACGTTGACGACGTTGTACTCGACCGGCTCGGCGAGGGCTTTGATGAAGCAGAGGTTCTTTGTCGCGTCGCCGAGCAACTCCATCTTTGTTCTGCGTGTGATGACGGAACTTTGCGCTATTGTTCTGGCCAGTCTGCTTGTGGGTGAGTCGGTGAGCCCAAAACGACGAAAGATAAGAGAACCAACGCGCTGAACTTTTGATGCCAGTTGTCGTGGAGGATCTTCAATGGGCCTTGGCATCTCGTCCTGGCGGAGTGAGCCTTTTGCACTTTGTCGGACTCGACTCCGGGACTGGCGTTTGGGGTCTCCTACGGCTATTGGCGACGGCTGACTGGAAACAAAAGTATTCCAGTCTGTTTCGGTAAGCCTCTTCCTCGATTGACTAACTCTGAGTGATGTCTAACTGTGTTAGCCTCCTTGTTATCTGCTCGATTCCTCTCCCAGGTGTCATTCTCATGGGTAAGCTCCTCACGTAATTGGTATACTTCCAACTCGTGATGCTGACGGGTGACATCCCAGGTGCCATCTCGGTCGAGATGGTTACGTTTCCCGAGAAGACGTATCCGGTATCCGCGGGAGTCGCCCCGTTCAACGCGTCCAACATTTACCACGTCAAGAACTCCACGATAACGGCGCTTGTGGCACAAATGGGCAGCCCCGCCTGGTCCGACAGAGATTCGTTCTCCCTGGAACCCTTGCACCAGGGCGTGGGACAGTGTGACGACGCAAGCGGCAGATGGACCGCCTGTGACGAGTCGCATCTGATCAGCGGCGGCGTCGTCTCCATCGCCCCGCAGGCCGACGACCTGAAGCAGTACCCGGACTCGTCGTCCTTGGTCGTCCCCAACACACGAGTGGTGCAGCTGGAATACGGCAAGGTGCACGACTTCGTCAGGCTTCGCTCGTCCGGAAGATGCTTCCTCCTCGGTTCTCCCGACGCTGCCTCGTACTGGTGCTCAGACGTGGGCGAGAATAACGCGCTGCTTTTTGGTGAGCATTCGACGTATCCCTGAGCTGCTATACGCTGCTGACATGATATCCTTCCGTCAGGCTCCGCGTATTGCCCGATTTCACTGCAAGTGACGAGTTCCTGCATGACCAACCAGTCCTGGGCAAACGCCCTCGAACTTTCATCATCTCTCTTCGTATACACCCGCAAAGCAACAATAACGTACGACCGCGGAAACTTCTCCATTCTCGGCGTGAGCGACATGACCCCGGCGGTACAAGAAATTGTCAGCCTCGATGACTACATGCTGGCCCTCTCCGCGGTCGTGCCGGAGTTCAACTCGAACGGCACGTACGGGGGAAAGACAGCCACCGGCGGCGATAACTCGGCATTGGCCATCTACGCGGTAACGGCGCTGCCGATCAGCGACAGCGAAGTGGCCAAGAAGATGTCTCTGAAGGCCATCCGGAAGGCCATGTCGGTGCCGTTCAGCTACTTCCACGCGAACTACTTCGCCGACGGGCCCTCGATCTGGGAACTCAAGGGGCCCCGCGAGGGCCTGACGGAGGACATGTACACCGACCTGTCCATATCCGTCCTCAGCCACCAGGTCGTCGCAGGGAAGGTCAGCAGGGTCCTCTTCGTCCTGGTGAGCGGCATCATCCTCACCCTCTCTGCCGCCATCATCGTCGCCACGTCGATGGTGTCCGGGAAGCGGCCGGAGAGGTGCGGGTACCCGACGCTGGACTTCGCGGCCGTGTGTGCCGTCAGGGGCAGCATGCAGCCGGCGCCGCCGGCGACGGACTGGGCGGGAGACGGAGAAAGACAGGACGTCGGCCCTCACACGCTACATAAAAGCCTGACGCAGTTGGGCCAGAAGCCCAGACCGTTCGAGGTCGCGAAGAATATTAAGAACGAGAGAGTCATAATAAGCTAGACACACCCAAGAGAAAAAAAAAATTGAATAATAATGTTAACTTTGAAAACGGTAGATCATTCCATGCCCGGATCCCCGACTGGACAATGTGACGGTGTCAAGGATAGATGCCTCGAATGCGGGGGGAACGTGGCGACGCAGGGAAGCTCCTTGCTCCAGGCTGCAAAGAGGGAACGCGAGCGTCAGCCGTCCGATATACGTCTTCGATCTTGGTCCTGGCGACGCAGGTCAAGTCGCAGACTCGCATTTAGCGGTGTCGCAGCAGTGTCGTAAGTACGACGGTAATAACACGCGATGCTTCTGGCTGATTCTCCAGCCGACGGGATCCTTGTCCGGGGTGTCATTCGCTTCAACCACTCAACACACAGGCTTCCGAGATGCGATCTCACCGACTTGAAGGGGGGGGCCATTTGACTAGAGTCAATCACTCGACGAATGAAGCTCCCGACTTTTGTACTACTGCACTGCACGGAGTAGGCAGGTCACCTGTCCAGGATGAAGCTGTGTCGGACCGAGACTAATAAACAGGCGGAACGAACTCCGTAGTTGAAAAGGAGGTGCGGCTTTCGAGTCTCCGAGGAACGCATGCTAACTCCGATGCCCTCCCGATGAGCGTGTCATTTCGTTCTAGCGCACTGCAGAAGCCTCATCGGAAACATGAGCAAACTCGAGCGAAAAAGCTTTTTGTTATTTTGGCCGGTTCGGAAACGCGGCAACGCCAATCTGAACGTCGCCCGTCGCCTGGCATGGCTCCCCCAGGCAAACCGGCCAACCGGCCCCAGCAGACGATAACCCGCGGCCGTCTTAGTTGGGCTTGGCCGGTTCGAGGCGAGGCCCATCCCTCTTTTCCCGATCCGATTGTTTGCACATGGGACCGGGGGGTCAGGTTGGAGCGGATGTGGAGGTGCTTGTCATTGACTAGGTAATGAAATCTGCCGCCGTCTGCCTCGCTTCGCTCATTTTTTTTTCTTTCTCCGGGGACGTGCCGTTGATGACGAGACCTGTGACTTGATCTTCTTCTCCTTTGGTGATCGGTCTGAGTGAGCGGTGGCGAGAGCCTTAGATTGTGAATCTGCATTTCATCTTTCTCGTAAGCTAGACCATCGGCAACTCGCTCCATGATTCATACATACACCTTGGATCTCCCGAGACCCGGACGTCATCCGCATGATCCATCATTCATAGCTCGACGGCAAAGCGCAAAAGGCGAAACTGGTATCGACGCCAAATCCGGCCAAACATCACAGCCCGAACACTGTCACAAACACTACAGATGACAGCAAAAGATCCACGCGACGACGAGAAAGTCGACTCCGACGTCGAGCGCGCCGCGGGCACAACCAGCAACAGCAGTTCCGACTCGGTCACGATCCGCAGCCGCAATGCAGCCGACGACTCACATTCGCATTCGCCGCCGGGGGCAGCCAAGACCGGCAGCTCACCAGAGGCCGCTGGTGCCACGAACGGCGAGACCAAGGAAGCGTCCGAGGCACAGGGTGCGCCTCCCCCGGCCACCGACGACGACGACGACGACCCGGAGGCCGGCCGCACCAAGCTGGAGACGACACTCATCGTCCTCTCCCTGTGCGCCGCGCTCTTCCTGGCGGCGCTGGACGTCACCATCATCACCACCGCCGTGCCGACCATCGCGCAAGAGTTCAACAGCAACATCGGCTACATCTGGATCGGCAGCGCCTACCTCCTCGCCAACGCCGCCTTCGTGCCGACGTGGGGCAAGATCTCCGACATCTGGGGCCGCAAGCCGGTGTTGCTAGCCGCCGTGGGCGTCTTCTGGACCGGATCCCTGGTCTGCGCGCTGGCCGTCAACATGGCCATGCTCATCGCCGCACGCGCCGTCCAGGGCGTCGGCGGCGGCGGCATCATCGTCTTGGTCAACATCTGCATCAGCGATTTGTTCTCGATGCGCCAGCGCGGCGTCTACTTTGGCATCATGGGCGTGGTGTGGGCCATCAGCTCGGCCATCGGCCCCGTCATCGGAGGCGTCTTCACGAGTCAGGTTACGTGGCGATGGTGCTTCTACATCAACCTGCCAATCTCGGGCATCGGCTTCGTCGTGCTCTTCTTCATCTTGAAGATGCACAACCCTCGCACGCCCGTGGGCAAGGGCTTGAAGGCCATCGACTGGATCGGGACCATCACCATCATCGGCGGCACCATCATGTTCCTCTTCGGACTAGAGTTCGGCGGCGTCTCGTACCCCTGGAGCTCGCCTACCGTCATCTGCCTCATCGTCTTCGGAATCTTCACGATTGTGCTGTTCGCCATCAACGAGCTGAAGTACGCGCGGTACCCCGTCATCCCGATGCACCTCTTTGGCGACCTGTCGAACCTGGCCGCCTTTGCGACGGCCTTCTTCCACGCGTTCGTCTTCATGTCGGGAAGCTACTGGCTGCCGCTCTATTTCCAGGGCGTGCAGGGCGTCTCGTCGTTGCTGTCTGGTGTGTATCTGCTGCCGTACGTGCTGTCGTTGTCGTGCATGTCCGCCCTCGCAGGCTTCGTCATCCGCAAGACGGGCAACTACCTCTACATCATCATCGCCGGCATGGCCGTCATGACCCTGGGCTTCGGCCTCTTCAACGACCTCCCCCTCCAGCTCAACTTCACCAAGATCGTCCTCTACCAGATCGTGGCCGGGCTGGGCGTCGGGCCGAACTTCCAGTCGCCGCTGATCGCGGTCCAGACCTCGGTCGAGCCCAGAGACATCGCGGCCGCGACGTCGACGTTCGGCTTCATCCGGCAGATGGCGACGTCCATCTCCGTCGTCATCGGCGGCGTGGTCTTCAACAACGAGATGCAGAAGCAGCACCCGCGACTGCTGCGGGAACTGGGGCCGGACCTGGCGGCGCTGCTGTCCGGGTCGAGCGCGGCGTCGAGCGTGAGCGTCGTGGCGGACCTTCAGGGGGATCAAGGCCGGATCGCACGGAGCGCGTATCTGAGCAGCTTGAAGACGATGTACATCGTCTACGTTGCCTTTGCGGGGGCAGGACTGGCGATGAGTCTGTTCATTCGGCAGAAGCAGCTGAGCAAGAAACACACGGAGCACAAGACTGGCTTGAGGACCCTGAGGAGTCGTACGGGAAAATGAGAGGGAACAAGTGGGCATAGACGTGCGATGTGGCTTGAGGGTGTCAATGGTACATAGACACGGGCATTGGATTCCATAGCACGGCGTTTGGCATCTTGCTTTGGGGTTCAGCGGGCATGGAGCGAATACCAAAATTTAGATGCTTTCTCCTTTTGCTTAACTCAGCTTAAGGCTTCCAACGAACTCATTATTCTACTGCTGATTCACCACCTGACCTGCCGGGGGTATATTAGAGTTATAGAGAGGCTCAACAGCACCGTATTCAGGCTAAATGGATGTTGATATGTCGGCCACGTGGGATGTCAACCGCTGCCTAGACAACTCTGGAATGAGAACCATTGGAAAATGCACCGTAAATGAGGTGTATCCGCTCACCCGGAAAATGGGGAACGTCGCAGTTTTGTGTGGTGGAATGCGGCAAGACGGCGGCCACGATGTCCGACATGGGAACTAAAGCGGGTTAGACTCAGCTGCACCAAGGTTTTGTGGTTCGATTTAGGAGAACCATGGCCGGTGATATACTCCAGGCGGAATTGAATCCAAATCACCGACAGCTCAGCACATTCTAGAACATGTCTGAATCTCGGTCAGTCCAATTTGCTCACGCATTGTCTCGCTGAGTACCTTAGCCCTAGACAGCTTCATTGGCGGAAACACACGGCCCCACTCACGGGGTATACTTCCGGTTCGGGTTCGGAGGTTCAACTTCCTATTCGCGTTGCTTTGGTACAACTGAATCGACGTGTTTCGATATGTGTTCCATTCCCGCTGTCTTTTCCGCACTTACGTTCCTGACACTCAGACAAGCAGTTCACGTTGAGTACTGATGAGATCATGGGTGTCAGAGGCAGGAGATGAAGTTTCGGTGTTTCGCTGAAGGGTGACCATGGCGAAAGATTGGAGGAAACGGGTCACATTGTGACCCGGAGGGTTTACCGAATAACGCTTTGAGAAAAGTTGCAGCCACTACCTAGCTTGCTCTCACCCGGAATCTCCACATCCGCTACCGCATTCACGACTTCATCGCATAGCTCACAGTACATCAAGACGTTTTCCACCTCCTCATCAATGACTTCGTGAAAGATTATTCCATCCGCGAAATCAGCACGAACGTCACAATCGGTCGAACCAACTGTTGGAAAGATGCGCCTCGTAAACCTCCTGACAACAGCCCTGAGCGGTACGCTTGCAACGGCGGCATCTCTTCAACGGGTGACCAGCTTCGGATCCAATCCGTCAGGCGCAAAGATGTACATCTACGTCCCGGACAAGGTGGCTTCCAACCCATCCATCATCGTAGCCATCCACTACTGCTCCGGTACAGCTAACGCCTACTACTCGAACACGCCTTACAAGTCGTATGCGGACACGCATGGTCTCATCGTCGTCTATCCGGAATCGCCGTACAGCGGAACGTGCTGGGACGTGAGCTCGCCGGCATCACTAACGCACGACGGCGGCGGGAACAGCAATTCGATCGCCAACATGGTGACGTACACGTTGGACAAGTATAACGGCGACAAGAGCAAGGTGTTTGTGACGGGGACCTCGTCTGGGGCGATGATGACGGTAAGATGCCCCCCCCCCCCCCCCCTTGGGACTATAATCGAATGATCGCTTCTATGACCACGCCAATTCAACATGAGGCGTGCGCTGACGAGAGCAAAGAATGTCATGGCAGCGACCTACCCCGAGCTGTTCGCCGCGGGCATCGCTTATTCGGGCGTACCTGCGGGATGCTTCTACACGGGTACCGTGAACGGATGGAACTCAACATGCAGCCAGGGACAATCCATCTCGACGCAGGCCGTCTGGGCGCAGACGGCTCGGAACATGTATCCCGGCTACAGCGGCGCGCGTCCGAAGATGCAAATCTACCATGGCAGCGCAGATACCACGCTCTACCCGCAGAACTGGAACGAGACGATCAAGCAGTGGACCGGTGTGTTTGGGTACGGCCTCACACCCCAGGAAACGCTTCCCGGAACGCCCAGTGGGCAGTACACGAAATACGTGTACGGACCAAACCTAGAGGGCATCTACGGCACTGGGGTTGGCCACAGCGTGCCGGTAATGGGCTCTGAGGACTTGAAGTGGTTCGGGATTACAGTGAGTCTTCTTTCGTGCCTTCACTTTCTGGGCCGCGAGATTGTCGCAGAACCATGTTGACCGGTGGACAGGGCGGGTCGACGCAACCCGGGACAACGACACGAAGCTCGGCTGCACCTCCGGCGACTTCGACAGCGGCCCCGCCCAGCGGAGGCGGAGGATGCGCGGCCGACCGGTGGGATCAATGCGGCGGGAGCGGCTTCAGCGGCTGCACTACTTGCGCAAGCCCGTATACTTGTCAGAAGTCCAACGATTGGTATTCTCAATGCCTGTAAGCTACGGGGACAGACATTATGAAGGTGTAATAAAATATTTTTTTATGAGAGTCTTGAGGTGCAGTCGGGACCTATTCCCTTAATTTTTTTTTTTTTTTTTTTTTGCCTTTTCGCCGTTTCGGCATTCACCTTAGGTCGGCTTAGGATTCGGACGAACTTAGTCTTTCACTATGCTAGTCGTTTGATCTCCCAGGGCGCGTCATCAACAACCTTCTCGTGAGCAGGACTGAGGAAATGTGCCTTCGTTGGGTATAGTGAATAATGCTTGCCCTGTATCAATTCATGATGAGAACGGACAAAATCCCCGCGGATACGAACAAAAACCCTTTCGCTATCATCCGTTCTGTAATTCCGTAGCTCCGTTCCGTATTTCCGAGGTGCTCCGACCGGGGTCAGTTTTGCCCCCCCAGGACCATGAATAGAAAACGTCCAAAAACACGAACACCACCAACTAGCTCCGCGATCATAACCTCACGATCGCTCTTCCAAGACGGTGACGCTAACCGCGCGCACCATTGCAAGCCAAACTCTCTCGGCCGTCGGAGGGCCACATGACTTTGTACTTCCGAGCCCGAAACTCACGGTTAATCCGGGGGTTGACCCGGCCACGGGGGCGCCCGTCGAATTCGTCCCCCAATGCCCCCACAGCTCCCGCTTGAACTCGGAGCCGATTGATAGGCGATAAGATTGCGAGCTTTGAAGTTTGCCGTGGCTTCGACGCCAACAAATGTCGTCGACGTGGAGCCGGTTTCTCGTCAGTGTTTTGTAACGACATGGACGCCTTCGACCTTGACGGGATGGCGTTTGTCCCCAGCTCCTCTGAAGCGCGCGGGCGCGCGCGCGGGGGATGCTCAACATCTGTGAATTCGAAGCTTTTCAGCGATCTGAACTAGACCAGCCCAGCCCAGCCCGCGTTGGCGTTTTCTGGGCTGCTGTCTTGGAATTCACCCTCAGCCCTGGGTATTCCTGAGAGCTTGAATCGAGCCGTCTGCAGCCAACAATCTCCATCCCAGGCTCACCGCGTGACACCGAGCCGTACTGGGCAGTTAATAGTCCCCATGTCTTTGAGCAGGCCTTTGCGGCAGTCTCCGGACGTTTGCAGTTGAGCGGAATACCCGATTCCTGGACTGCGCTGCCAGATGTCTCTTTTTTTTCGAGAAGCCTTGGTTCTTCCATACGAGGAAGCTGGAGGAAGATTGAGTATTCTGGACCCTTTGCAGAAAATTACTTTTCATCTCATGCTCTTCGATATTGGGTCGATGGAACACCAACAGATTAGATCCTGAGGGCCGTATTCCCAAAGGAGAAAAAAGATCCTGATAAGGGATCAATTAAAATGCCGTCACTCCACCAGGCGCACGGGCTAGCAGGAGCTACGTGTGCCGTCCGACTCGCGCGCGTGCGCGCTCCGCGGCGGCGGCGTGAGGAATGACGGATGTCGGTCCGTCGTCGGCGTTGGTTGTCATTTCTTCTTTTTCCCCCCTGCTCAACTTCTCTCGTTGGGTCTTCGGGTTCGGTGAGAAATACGCAAGAAGACAGCCCAAAAGCTGGACGCAATTTTTCATCGACCACCATTCCATGCCCACAACCAAAATGGATCCGTCCTGACCCCCTGTGCAAAACTGAACGAGTCCCACGTTTAATCCGAAGAGAGCCAGGCCGTGGGGTCTCGCCGGGTTAGGGGTGTTTCCATTTTCCTTTCTAAGTTTCTTCCAAGGGGCCCCTCTTCTGCTCTTCATGAAGTTAGCGTCCACGTCGAGGATGGCGATTCTAGTATCCGTAGTTCCCGCTCATGTCTGCCGCAGCCTCCACGGGTAGATCGTTCTTACTTCAACTCGCTCCCGCCCCGCGAACCTCGTTCGGTCTTCGTTTCCCTCGTCCCAGGACTGCTTGTCTAGCTCTGAGGTGTTGAAGAAGTTCATCCATCGTCACGATGTCTTCACCTTCAGCGTCCGAGAAGCAGCACCGCAGAAGCACCGACACCCTGACTGAAGACAGAACCGCGACTGCAACACCCGATGTTAACATGCCGACGAAAGAGGGTAAGGCCGTCTCCGACGACTCGGGCGCATCGCCGGACCAATCAAGCAGGGATGACTCCGGCGGCAACAACGACTCTGAGGTTTGGGTCGCCACGACGATGTCTTTCCCCCGAGAGGCGCTTTTCGTAGCCATCTGCTGCATGGCCCAATTCTGCACCCGTAAGCATCTCATTCTCATAAGGCAACGGGGGGTTGGATGACTGACACCCTCATAGAAGCAGCATACATGGAGACCCTCGTCCTGCTCCACGTAATCGGCAGTTCATTCAACGTCGACAACCCGGCCCGCCTCTCATGGCTCGTTGCCGGCTACTCCCTCACCGTCGGAACCTTCATCCTCTTCTCCGGTCGCCTCGGCGATGCCTTCGGCTACAAGCGCATGCTCATCATCGGCTTCTCCTGGTTCTCCGTCTGGTCCCTCATTGCCGGCCTCAGCGTCTACTCCAACTTCACCCTCGCCGTCTTTAGTCGCGTCTTGCAAGGAATCGGCCCGGCCATCTGCCTTCCCAATGCCCTTGCGCTTCTCGGCGCCGCGTACCCCCCCGGCCACCGCAAGGCGATGGTCTTCTCGTTCTTCGGCGCGGTCGCGCCCATGGGCGGTCTCGTGGGCGCCGCCATCGCTTGCGTCTTGGAGCTCGAGTGGTGGCCTTGGGCCCTGTGGGCGCTCTCGATCTGGCTTGCCATTCTGGCCGTCGCGGGCTTCTTCATCATTCCAGAACCGCCTAGGAAAATGGGCCCGCCGAGAGGTCTTAAGGACATGGCCGTCGAGCTCGACCTCCCGGGCGCGGTGACGGGCATTGTAGCGCTGGTCCTCTTCAACTTCGCCTGGAACCAGGCACCTATTGACGGATGGAAGACGGCCGAGGTGCTGGTTCCGTTGATCCTGGGACTGGTTCTGTTCGGTGTGTTTGCCGCCATCGAGTTCAAGTACGCGCCGAAGCCTTTGCTGCCGTTCGATGCCGTCAACGCCGATGTCGCGTTCGTGCTTGCCGCCGTCGTCTGCGGATGGGCCACGTTCGGCATCTGGACGCTGTACTTGGTGCAGATCCTGCAGGAGATTCGCAGCCTGTCGCCGCTGCTGACGTGTGCGTGGTTTTCGCCTGTTGTGGTCACCGGTGGCATGGCGGCTGTCATTACCGGCAAACTTCTTGGCCCGCTCAAGGTCCGTCCGGCCGCTGTCATGACGATGGCGCTGATCGCCTTCACCGTCGGTGTCACCTTGACGGCCACCGCCCCGGCGAACCAGATCTACTGGGCGCAGATCTTCGTCTCGGTGCTCGTCATGCCCTTCGGCATGGACATGAGTTTCCCCGCCGCGACGCTGATCCTGTCCGACGCTGTCAAGAGGGAGCACCAGGGCATCGGCGCCAGTCTGGTCAACACGGTCGTCAACTACGGCATCGCTCTCGGTGTGGGTTTCGCTGGGACTGTGGACGTCCACGTCAACCGGGGTGGTCGCTCGACCGAAGACAAGTTCATCGGGTTCCGAGGTGCGATGTACATGGGCATTGGCCTCGCTGGGCTGGGCTTGTGCGTCTCGTTGACGTTTCTGGCCAGAGATTGGAGACTTCGAAAGGCTGGGAAAGTCGAAGAGAAAGCATAGGAATTGGCAAAGACTTTGGCTTCGGTTTTGCGTCGATATAGACCATACATGCAGCATTCCTCACCGCGGTGATAGATATCCATGATTTTAGTAACAGAAATTTAAACTTTTTTGAAAGTAACTCCCGTGTTCTTGCATAGACGATGGAATTTGAAGATATGACAGGAGCGATTTGACGACAGGAGTGTTTTAAGGTTCCACGACCTAGGACCGTATCCCATAATCCATTCTTCCAAATGAGAAGCTTGAGCTAAGCCGTGTCGAGCGGTGACCACCAACCTGTCAAAAGCCCCTGTTCGTGTCTGTGGCACCGGATGGTCTGGCTACTACCACTGTGAGTATTGCGTC
The DNA here is from genome assembly GCA_037178605.1 of Colletotrichum euphorbiae. Taxonomy (NCBI): domain Eukaryota; kingdom Fungi; phylum Ascomycota; class Sordariomycetes; order Glomerellales; family Glomerellaceae; genus Colletotrichum; species Colletotrichum euphorbiae. Next base: position 41,145 of record JAXCEF010000034.1, on the reverse strand, counting down.
CTGCCGATATATTATGCCCGGGGGCGAGATTGTCACTTACCTCTCCGACTTCACAGCTAATTGCAACCTGCACGCTGAAAGCCTGCTTGCCTGCACTCTGCGTTGCAGTTGTTCAGGTTGCCTGATCCTCCGATCCATTTGTTGCCGGGGGAACAACAGCAGGCGGCAGAGACAACATTGAAAGAGAGCAAGGATGCAAGAGCGACGGCGAGGACAGCAGTCTTCATATTTGCGCCTTGAGGATTGTCAACACAAAAGTTTTGAGGGAAGAAGAGTGTAGCTTCTGCTTAGACTGATTTCAGAAAGATATACGCGCAATGCTCCTGAGGACAACCATCAACCGGTTTTGACCTTAGAGAAGTCGGCCTTTTATATTTGTGGATTTATCACGGTTCATACAGGAGAAGACCTATACTGTATGAACCGCTAGAAGTGCAAAAACAGGTGTATGTACACCTCCTCGAGGGTTTCAAATGTTAGCGCGTGAACTGCCCCACGATACTAATAGATACCCAAAAGTTATAAGATTAGCGCGGTATTAGTACTTTTAAATAGGCGTAATTTATATAGTATATATAGTAGCTATTACTATGGCTACCTAACTTAATAACTAGGTGTAATTAGCAGACTATTAAGTAAGCTAGCTCTCTTAACTATTCCTGCGGAATTAAGGGCTTTATAGCCCAAATTACTGTATCTAACTCTAACTACCTAAAGTTTTTGTCAATATAGTTCTTCATCTGAAACTATATATTCTTAGTGGGATTAAGATCTAGTAAGTGTGGTAGCTACTTGAGGTATTTAAACCTTATTAGTAGTAATTAAAAAACCCCTCTTTGTTTTTGCGTTAGTAGGAAAGTATTAGCTTTTATTTTAGAAATTACTTTCCTTAGAATCTCTTAGAAATTAGGCGAAGATAATAGAGTTATAACTTTTATAAAAAAAACCTGATTTATTGGGGTGGGGAGTAGTCGTGCAATTCAATGCGCTAACATTTGGAACCCCGGAGGAGGTATACATCTGCAGCCTGCTCCGCGCAATGAAGCTTCTCGATATGAGTCAGTTTCCTACATGTTGCGTACTAGTGAGGGCGCAAGGAGCATAGGAAAGTTCGCCTAACAAGAAGCTTTTAATCTTCAGTCTTCATTGCGGCCGTCAAATCAGCTGCATGTCGGGCTGAAAATGAATCAGTGCAACCAGAAAGCCGGCGAGAAGTTGCATCGATATTAAAAAGTCGTTAACACGGTATCGTGACATAAAAAGGGCTGTCCTCTGAGCAGAAGATAACTTTCCAACTACATATGCAGCTCCTAAATCTTCTGTCTATCTTTCTGTGCAGGAGATGTTTCTCTTGATAGTTGTGCGGCTAAACTTTCCTGCCCTGGGTTGCGCGGTGAGAGCCCTTGGTTACGCGGCCCAAGTTTTAGGCAGGAATTGCCTTTGCTCTAATGAACTTTGACCAGCCTGCAGCCCGCGCAATATTCTCAACATACCTGGAATACTTGAGGGCCGTGTATATACTTGCCAATGGGCGAAGGTTATCAGTTACGGACCGTACAGAGCGTATCCTTAACCTGCTAGTGAGTCAGATGAATCCTTGTTCACAGCATTGAATTTGCATTCCGTCATGTGCAACTCACGATTGCCGGCATACACATAAAACTGGAAGCTCCGAGAAGGCAAAAGACGTCTCATATGTGAGTAGTCCTGTACACCCATTTTGTCTTCGGCTTTGCAACCTCTGCTATTGCTGCAAAAACAGCATAGCTTTTTCTCGACTGTCTTCAACGGCCCGAACTACCGTTTTGTACATGTCATTCCCCCAAAGTATGAAAATGAAGTGATAGCCCGCGTCCAAAGCTGCACGCTAGATCAACATGTCTTAGCGTTAAAGCTCGCTTCGCAGAAAGCAGCACAGCTCTGGTTGTCTTCGACTTGAGAGAAGCGCTGGCACGAGGATCCGAGCTGACAAGAACACCTCTCAAACACGGTTGTATCAGCAAAGTCATGAAGTGGAAGGTGATCCCAGTAGAGAGAGTCCAGTCTCGAGTGGGAGGACAAAAGGGAAGCTGGTGGGTTGCATTCGCGCTGACTTACATGCAGCGCGTACGCGTTTCCCGCAAAGAACGACAGCGCAAGAGCCATGATTGAGAGCTGGGTTGGTTGTACAAGTGGAACTAATGGAAAGGATTTTTGCCGTTAAAGAGGGTGTGAAAAGGCTTTCTAGTGTTGAGTTTGGTAGATTGGAAGGGTACAAAGAAGCATTTATTTGGGGAGGGAGTTTGGCCAAGATTTAAATCTATGGTGAGCTTCTGAGAGCCACTCATACCGAGTTTGAACCTGAAGAACTCCGGTGCAGAGCCCGCCCAGCCGGCGACTTAAGCAACCTTAACCTTATTGATTCCGGGGTTTCACCACAGTTTATCAACTTCATTCTTGAAAGCCGATGTTGGTAGGTACGTGTACTCAGCGCTGCATTTTCTTCTCAAATTGCGTTGGGACTGACGGAATATTCATCCGTCAAGTTTGAATGTGACTCTCATCTTGATATCTTGATTGAATGACAAGATTATAGAAAAAAGGGGCTGATGATGGCCGCTGATCTGTCCGGGATTGCGGGGAATCACAATCACCGGGAATTGTTGGCGAGTGTTGGGGACATCGATGCAGTCTGGAGCGTGCACGGCTCAGAAGGAGACTTTCACGCCTCCCTGATCACAAATTCGATACAGCGCGATACACGACGTGTCAACTGGCCATATAGTCCTGCTGCAAGATCAGTCAGATATGCGCAATATGTTATGCGCAACTGTTTCCGCTTCCAGCGCTCTCAGTAACCTCAAACAACGCGCCGTCGGGGTTTTGTCGACAAACCAGGTTGGCGATGGGAGCGGCAACGTGAGCAAGACAGCTCTAACATGAATGCTAGACTCTCCGGCTTTACATTCCCGTTTGTTCCTCGGAAGACAAAATCGCACAGCTGTAGAAAGGACCGCCAATAATTCCAGCGCACCTTCCACAACTCACGTAAGCGTAACAAGAATGTATCTTCATCGTGGTCAGCGTATCAAATGGACGATGGGAAATCTCAGAGGTATTAGCCGCAGGGGCCACAAAGCCACCAAGGAATCTTTTTCTATAAGATATAAGATATAACAACGCTATAGGACCTGTGCCGTGTAGCTGGTATCGAAGTACAATACAAACGCTTACCACCGACGGCCTAAGTGCGCGGATTTCCCTTACGTCGGAAAGATCATGATGAATTGAGGAGGTGATGGCGAAGTGGGAGTGATAAACGTCTTTAATTTATGTGCAGTGGCGGCTCCAGCGGCTAGAACGTCACGTTTTCTATACGGAAGATATCTGCTCATTTGTAGGATCAGGGTTTGGTCATCGGCGATGTCTTCCAACGGAAAAGTTTCTAGGTGGAATATTTTCCGTTCGGTTCGAAGCTGTCAGATGAAATGATGGCCTCCGGCACCAGTCGGGCCGGTCTTTTTCTGAATCCCGCCTAAGCTTTACTGAGAGTCGACGTAACCGTTCAGAAAAATCCGAGATTCTGGCGTATGCAGCGTGCTCCATCGTTGCCGAAGAACTCTATTATCCCGGTGTTCGTACGTCTGTCGACTGGCAAGTCTGAGGACCGAGGCCCAAGTTCTCATGTACGACGACAGTGCAATCGAGGAAAACTACGACAAGATGCCCAAACGATCGACTCGCAAGGTGATAATCGCAACAAAACCGAAGAACGATTCGAGCGGGGATGCATCGCCGTTGAGTGCTCGGTCTATTCCATGGGGCTATGGCCCGAACCCGTTCCTCATGTGGCCACAACACATAACCGCACAGGTCGCCGCTGCGGCTCAAAGCTGACATACTTTAGTCCGTGCTCCCGAAGAACGACTCATCCCATGACACTGAGCCACACTGCGTAAGGTTCTACGACACGACCGCCCCGACCGCCCCGACCGCCCCGACCGGATGGGTAATGCGATTGGATACCGTGATGCGGACCTGAGCGGTGTCCTTGTCGGACACGCAGGGTGCTTATTCACTAATCGAATTTTGATGGACGCGGCTCGACACTGAAGTTATATTCGGCCAGGGATAGTCTTTCGTTATGGAACCGCGCTCGGCGGCGGCTGGCCTCCCGAGAGGTCTAAGTTTCCGCTCACGAGCGTTCGCTCAGTCGGATTCACAAACTCAGTTGACCGAATTGCGTGGACAACCAGAATAACATCCAATCGGCCAGATTAACAGCGGGAAGAGTGAGGAATTTGACGGTCATGTAGCCAGTCACGATCATGAGATGAAGCTTTAACTCGTTCCTTGCTGCCCAAGCAACTGACTTCATGTAAGATATAAATCCCTCCAACAAACCCCATGCCGAAGTCTCTTTGACAGCTCATCAAACACACCAACACTCTCAGACCAACAAAGACCAATATCCTCAATACCTCACACTGAACCTTGAGTAATTCGTCACAAGAAACGCTACAATTCACACATCTCTCAAGATGAAGACCTCGTTCCTCGCTATTGTCGCCGCTGTCGCCGGCCTTGCTATTGCAGACAATATTGACCTTCCCGATTGCGCCAAGGGCTGCCTGGATGACGATCTTCAAAAGACGGGTTGCACACAAGACAACATCTCCGACTGCTACTGCGGGAAGGCAAACGTCAACAGTCTCGTGACTTGCGTTAGCAACAACTGCAAGGATCAGAACGATTTGCTCAAGGCTGCGCAGGGCGCCCAGAAGGCTTGCCCTAACGGCGCGGGCGGCTTCAACTTCAACAACGGCATTCCGGGATTCAACAACGGCGGTGGTGGTAACAACAACGGTGGTGGAGGTCAGAACGGTGGCGGCGGCAACGGAGGCGGAGGTCAGAACGGCGGTGGTAACGGCGGTGGCGGCGGTGGCGGCAACGGCGGTGGCAACGGTGGCAACAAGGGCAACTGAGTACGACTGACAGTGTCTTCATGTTTCTGGTTGTCGACGTCTAGTTGGCTGCATTAGACTGGATTTATTTCGTTTGGTATCGTGTATTTGCGTTGTGTGGTATGGTCTGTTTGTATTCCGAAAGTCGTTTAGTTGAGATATATCCTTGCGGGTGTTAATTCTAATGCCGATGTGTTTACTCAGTATCATCATAGCCTAAGCAATGCACGTTGATGTTCACAAGGGTCTGATGAATAGTGATGGTTGTACTGTTTGCCAATGGCTCGGTCGGGTTTAAATCCGAGACACCAAACCGTCTGTATAGCACTTACCTTCGCTTCCCCATATTTTTTGGCCCCGGCAAAAACGGCAAAAGCGGTTACATGTGCAGTAGCGAGAGAGTCATTCAATATTAGCGCCCTCGAGTTAGATAGAGCCGCCGATAAACGGAGTTGAACTCCGTTACTTGAACCCCACCATCCGGCTGAATCCGCCGCTTCAACTACATCCAATACCAACCAGGTACACGGAGGTCATTGTCGAACGTCGCCGAAAGCCTCGAAAACGCCCCGGATACGCGATCTTCTCGATCAAGATCGGCTTACGCGCTTTGGGACTCAGTGCGATTTCACGCGTTTTGGGCGTAAGAACCGCAACGACAGTCTCCATGGATCATCCCACAAAGAAAGCCAAGATGAGCTCGGCTGAGGGAACATTGGTGGTAGGAGTGGATGTCGGAGGTGAGCGGAAAACAGGGCTCCCGGGGCTGGATTACACCAATCTCTGCCTCCGAAACTGACTGAGATGGTCCTCGCAGGTACCAACACCGACAGTGTCTTACTGGATGTTTCCAAGACCAGCTCCGAGGCTGTTGTTGCCTCTCATAAAGCCCGGACCACCGCCAACGTGACCCTTTCCGTTCAAGCAACCCTCAAGGCTCTGTTGGACAAGTCCGGCATCGACCCGACCAACATCTCCGCTCTTGCTATCGGCACAACACATTTCCTGAATGCCATTATCGAGAGGGACACCTCTCGCGTAGAGAAGATTGCAGTCCTCCGCTTGGCCTCTCATCATTTCTCCGCCGGAACGCCACCCTTTGCCGACTGGCCTAAAGCCTTGAAGCGCATCATCAATGGCCACTCGGTCATTATCCCAGGAGGATGTAACATTGATGGCACACTCATCGGCCCAATCGACGAGACTGCCATCAGAGAGCAAGCGACCGTCATCAAGTCAAAGGGGTTGAAGAACGTCGCAATCATCGGAATCGGTTGCTCAACGGACAAAAACTACCACCAGGAGGACGAAGTTTCCAAAATTCTTCGCAGTGAGCTAGGCGAAGACGTCAACATCGTCCTATCCCATAACATCGCCGGTCCCGGTCTCCTCGCCCGCGAGAATGCGACGATTCTCAATGCCTCCATCCTCAACTTTGCGCAACGCACTATCAGAGCCTTCATTGGAGCGATGCGCCGCATCGGCCTCCAGTGTCCTCTATACCTGACTTCCAACTCCGGACACCTACTGCCTTTCTCCGAAGCGATGCAAGCTCCGATTCGAATCTTCTCCTCCGGAGCCACCAACTCTATCCGCGGCGCTGCCTTCCTGTCAAGCGACGACATAGACCAGTCTGGCAGCATCGTTGTCGACATTGGCGGTACAACGTCTGACGTCGGCTACTTGCTGAAGAATGGATACCCACGACTATCTAAGAGCTATACCGAGTTGGCCGGTGTCAAGGTTAATCTAGAGATGCCTTCTGTTGAGAGTATCGGTCTTGGTGGAGGCTCGATCCTGCACGTCAACGAAGATGGTTCCGTCGCTGTGGGACCGGACAGCGTTGGCCATGATCTTGTAACCAAAGCGCTCTGCTTTGGAGGCAGCGTAGCGACTGCGACTGATCTTTCTGTTTCATCCGGCACAACCATCGGCAACACTACCGTGTCATTGTCAAACGAGGTTGTTGAAAAGGGCAAGGCGCGCGTCAGGAAGATGCTCGAGTCGGTCATAGATCGCGCGAAGCTCTCGCCTGACGCGTGCACTGTCATTCTCGTTGGCGGCGGCTCGGTTTTGTGTCCTCCAGAGCTTACTGGGGTTAGCAAAGTTGTTGTACCTGAGCACGCTGGTGTTGCGAACGCTATTGGGGCCGCCATTGCCAAGATTTACGGCACAGCCGAGACGATAGTCTATGGATCAGATATACAGGGAGGGATTGCGGATGTGAAGGCAAGAGCTATCGAGAATGCCGTGGCCAAGGGCGGAGATGCAAGTTCTGTCACAGTTCTCCACGAAGAAGTTGCCGGAGTGCCATACGTGGAGAACCAGACTTCCATCAAGATCGAGGTGGCGCTTCCTGCGGATCACCAAAGGGTGTACTCAGAAATGACGAAGACGGGTGCTCCTGATCAGCTAGTTGACGAGGAGATGTTTGAGGAGGCCAAGAAGCACGAAGAGGGAGACATCAACGGCGCGGATGAAGATGAGGCCATTGATCTCAAGAATTACCGACCCCAGGTCGAGGCCAGCGGGCTGTGGACGCTCTCCGAGACTGACCTCAGATTCTTGTCCATAGGCTGTTACATCCTAGGTTGCGGAGGAGGTGGCTCTCCTTATGCACCGTATCTGGAGTTGAAGCAGCTTTTGGCGGAGGGCGAGGCGATGAAGATCATCCGCATCGAGGATCTGAAGGATGACGAGATGATGCCACCTGTTGCCAGCGTTGGTACACCGGCAGTGAGCATTGAGCGCCCCGGAGGTCACGGAGTGTGGCACGCGATGCAGGAAATGGAGAAAGAGATGAAGACCAAGTTCGAAAGGTTGATCGCCACCGAGATCGGCGGAGCCAACGGCGTTGCTACGTTGATCTGGGGTAGCTCGAGATACTACGGCATTCCCACCGTAGATGGAGACATGATGGGTAAGTTTTCCTCGGCAACCATTTCTGCTTCTTCGTACTAATTGGACCATGGCAGGCCGGGCTTACCCTCAATTTGAAATGGTTTCCCAGTACATCCACGCCAAATCCGTCAACGAGTTACTCCCCGTCACACTCTGCAGTGGAACGGGCCACAACGTCGTCATACCCGCTACTCAAACAGATGAGACGTCGGCCGGTATTGCGATCCGCGATGCTTGTGTTGCTATGGGCTCAGCTGCCGGTGCCGCCGGGCGGCCCATCCCGGGAAAACTTATGCGTGAGGTCGGTATTCCCAACACCTACTCGTTGGCTTGGCGTCTGGGACGCGTCGTCGCACTGGCGCAACAGGCCGGTACCGTCTCGACGGTGACAAGCGATCTGATTGCGGTTGCCGGTGGGCCAGGTAGTGCAAAGGTGCTATTCCAGGGCAAGATCCGCGGTGTCGAGAGCACCCTGACGACGACGGCGCACAGTTTGGGCAGTGTCACCGTCGAGCGGCTCAGCGAGAGCGAGATGGAGACCGATACGGATAGGATTGGCGAAGGTCTCAAGGAGGTCGCCATCCCGTTCATGAACGAGAACCTTGGTGTTATGGGCAAGCTCGAAGACGGTACTGAGAAGGTGAGTGCCAGTCTAGCTCAATGCATTCCGGCTCATGCTAATTTATTCACAGGTCCTTGCCACCGTCCCAGATCTCATCTTCCTTCTAGACACCTCTACTGGCGAGGCTATTGGCGTTCAGGAGTACAGGTACGGACTGAAGGTGGCTGTCATGATTATGGCTGGACATCCGCTGTGGGCAACGAAGCGAGCGCTTGAGATCGCCGGCCCCAAGGTCTTCGGCTTACCTCACGACTACGAGTCTGAGCTGAGCTACACAAAGCCTGTCAGTGTCATCGACGAATTCCGCCCAAAGGCATAGATGGAATCTAGCTCAAACATACCCTTGGAGAGATGAACTGGAGGAAGCTTGATCAAATAACTCGCTATAACCCAACTCTATTGTCAAGCACCCGCAGATTATATGCCCAATAATGTCATGGCATCGGTGGCTGATCCAACCAGTCAAACTCAGGCACTCCGTCAAAGTAATTCAAATCCGCCCCAGAGAGGTTATCTCCCATGTTCGCCCAGTACGCGGCCTCCTTATCGAGAAAACTCCGAGCCAAAATTGCTTGGATTGCACTTGCGGAGGCGCTGAACACAGCCCTCACCAAAGTTTCCTCTTGAGCATCTAGCGGTCCTGAGCTATATTGAGGCCTAGCAACATTTCCCTTCAGCTCCACCAATGAATTCACATCCCTTTACTGCTTCAAGGCAAGCACATAATCAAACTTGAGTTTCAACTCTGCTGCTAAAGCCTAAAAATAGAGATATTCCTTCTACCACGTCCCAAAGTAAAGGAAGCAAGATATCTCTTATTAGCAGTAGAGGACTACCTTTATAAGAAGTAACTAGCGCGGTATGTATAGCAAGGATAGCATCCCCAACATATAAGCAACAGGGCGTTTTCCAGCGTGTGCTTGCTTTTAAACCTCTATAAAACATCCACAACACCCCAAGCACCTGACTTACTCGCACTGAACCACTCAGCCAGGGGACTTTTTATGTTTTCAGGCCTGTCTTCTAATAGCAACAGTGCGCGGCCAATATTGGCTGCAGGTTATCCTTTTTCGTGAACCATTTCTTCCAACTCATATTAGTGAGCAGTGCTTAATGCCATGCAAGTAGTCTCACATTGAGCCCTTCGGTTGTCAGTATACTCTGTGCTGTCTCCGCAAAGGTTTCTGCGCGACCCCTAATCTGAGATCTCCGGATCCTTCGACATCAAAGCCCCAACTGCAGCAGCTGCATAGATAAGAGGGGGCGAGAAAAAGTCTCCGTCGATGGGATTGTCCTCGGCCTCTGCAACAAATGCCTCTCTGTCGATAAACATAAAAAGCGGGTACTGCCAGTAAAAGAAAAGACCAAGACACAGACGCATAGTTTGGTTGGTCAGGTTGCTCCTGTCTTCATGAAAAAGGGGACGGGTTTGAATTAGCGGATGAACTGGCGCACGCATCGCCGATGTCGTTCTGAAAGATGCTCGTTGATGTCCATGATAGATCATCGAACCTGCGCTATCAGCAAGGCATGGCATAAAGTCTCAGCAGTCAAGCTCAGTCACCATCAACCGTTTCCTGCAAAGCGGCTTTCGTCAAGGACTCGCCCAACACAGCCTCGTCTTTTAAAGGCAAAACCGAAAACGATGGAACGTAATCTTTTGTTTCGACTTTAACCAGAAATTGGTTTCTCTCATCGTTGTTGGCGTCCTTCAACCGGGCCAAAAACCCTTCCAGGGACGCTATGCGGGACTCCAACGCAGCGACATATTCACGTGACACCGGCGGCCGCTTGAAATCACTCTCACGAAACTCGCACTTAGCCGAAGCAGTGAAGAATTTGCCGCATGGAAAAGTGCAGGAGCAGCAAATCTGTAGCAGCTCCGTGTCGGCCGGGAGCGACTCCCAGAACGGCGTTGACCAACTGCCATCGGCGGCACGGACCGGCGATATCGGACGGAGGGGCGGACAAACACGAGTATTAAAGTACCTCTCTCTGCTGACAACGTTTGCAACTTTGGTTTTCCTACGTTAGAGAATTTGAGAAGATCGCGAGATTCGACTTTACTAACGATATTCGCCTGATGTTGTTCTTCTCCATTTTCACAATCGGTCTTGAGCGAGCAGGCAACCAGCGAAAGAGCGGAAGCGCCTAGCATGGTCGAAAAAGGTTACAAAGGCGGACCAAAGGCCGCCGCAGTCACATGAGCATTCACAAACCCTTCCATAATCAGCCCTGCACGGCCAGTGCTTTATTTTGCGCTGAATGTTGCAGAATTCAGAGAGGGATGTCGCTCAAAAGATCGCTGCGAATTTGCTGCCTGGATTCCGCAACATCAGCTAACCGGATTAGATACAGTTCTGAACTTCGCTTCCATAATCCTTTCGTCGTAAATACCAGCAGAATCCATATGAAAATTAGCTTCCATCATTGTCTCCCTCAGTATGAGATCCGTGGCCTCCGTCGGCGCCGAAGGCGTGGATGGACGCACCAAAATGGCCGTTATCAGTCGGGCCGCGGTTGAAATATCTGTCACCCGGGCAACTAGATACGATGTCATCAAATATGGGCTTTGGGAGCACGGAGTTGCGAAAGAGTGCAATCAGCAAAGTTTTGTTATGACACTTTTGAGAAACCTCAATTAATAAATCAACCGTCTGAGTACTACCAAGCAAGTGGCTCCGCTCAGAAAGCATACATAATTGCTTCGTACCCTGATAGATGAGTAAAACTCGACGTATGAATTCGACTAATGGAAGACTGAGAAGAAGCGAGGTGAGTTTCGAAACTCTTTACAACTAGTATTATTAGGGACTCGACTGTTCAGTGGCTGCAGCATCATCAACTTAGCTTTAGTTGTACAGACTCCAACAGCAGAATCGGTAAGGTACAGCTGCAAGACTGATCGTTCTACCGGGTTTGAACCCAAAAATAATGATATTTCTATTTTAGTAAAATGAACAAGACGATTGCATAAGTCGCAGTTGTTTTGAAGGTTGAGATGCTGCTATCCTTTCGTGACAATGGTGCTTCGTGACTGCGTATGAGTTGCCACCACGATTCCTCCTCATGTCGTGATGGCTCCGCTGAAAGCCCACCCCGCCTCTTACGTGATTAACTCAGACCTGAAGTCGCTTCTCGGCAACAAAATTGACCATTCAACTTGCCAAGACTTCTCAAATTTACAGCCACCGATCACGGAGGCTTTGCGCGGTTTCTGATGCCCATGAAGAACCCCACACGTGTCATAACCTATGCAACGCCGAGCGGCCGGCCGAGATGTCGGATATCGTACCCCGCATGCCCCTCGTATTTCTGCTATCTAAGCTATCAGCATCATGCAACAATCCCCCCTCCTTCTCATCTGAACACCTTTCATAAATGCATGATCAGTGAGGTGTAGGTTCCTTTTAAAACTCCGAGAGATCGAGTTGCATGGTTAATATGATCTCGAACTAGCGTCGACCCTTGAAAACACTATTCGGACGTCCAGCGGTTCACCATGGCGACCTCGAAACATATTCTCTTTCGCAATGGAAGATTCTTTCGCTCCAACAAGGCGCCGGCCGGGCAACGATCGGAGGCTGATTTTGCAGAAGCTTTGGTGATTAAAGATGGCATAATCACCTTCGTTGGCGGAGCTGAACAGCCCGAAGTCAAAGCAGCAATCAATGCAGGAGCGGAGGTTCGCGACGTCGGCGGCCGTACAGTCCTTCCAGGTCTTGTCGATGGACATATTCACCTGACTCAACTAGGACAGACTCTGCAGAAACTGCGTTTAGATGACTGCAAAAGTCTTGCAGACATCAGGAAGACGATCAAAGACTATGCAGCCGCCAACCCCGATCAAGCACGCATATTCTGCAGTGGGTGGATGCACTTCATGACCCCGGAAGGTCCTTTGGCTTCACTCATTGATGACCTTGATCCCCGTCCGATTTTGATCACGGCTAAGGATTTGCACTCAACCTGGGCCAACACCGCCGCTTTGGCTGAACTTGATTTGGACAACGAGCCAGACCCTCCTGGTGGTGAGATCGTGCGGGACCCCAAGACGGGAAAGCCTAGTGGGTTGCTTTCAGAGGCAGCCAGCATGAAGTTTATCCCGTTATACATGGCCAAGGTTTCTACCCCTGAGGACCGCATCTCTGCCATCAAGACCGCGATCGACGACTACAGCAGCGCCGGGTTCACCGGTCTCATCGACATGGCAATGGAAGAGGAGGGATGGAGTGCATTGCAGGACTACCGAAAACGGGAGAAAGAAGCTGGCCGCAGAATTCCCATTCGATTTGCGGCGTATTGGATGATTCTCCCCAGGGACGACGACGCCGAGAACATCAAGCAAGTTGAAAGAGCTGCAGAACTGGCGAAAGAGTTCAACCTCGAGACCGACCCGGACTGCAGACTTGTTGGTATCAAGCTCGTATGCGATGGTATCATCGATGGATGCACTGCATCGCTGAAGGAGCCGTACAGCCACAACAACGACAACTGCGATCCTGTCTGGTCCCCGGAGCACATGGCTCCTGTTGTCGAGGCGGCTACGAAGCATGGTCTTCAAGTTGCGCTTCATGCGATCGGCGATCGCACCGTGGCCAACGCAATCGACGTTTTGGAGAAGTACGTTGGTCCGGAGAATCGTCCGCGTATTGAGCATCTGGAGGTGACTACGGAAGAGGACGCCAGGAGACTGGGCAAACTAGGCATCACTGCATCCATACAGCCTGTTCATTCTGATCCGGCCATCCTGCGCGCCTGGCCAAAACTCATAGGCGAGCACCGCTGCGGGCGTGCTTTCGCCTACAGCGAGTTTGCCGATGGGGGAGCTCCCGTAGCCATTGGCTCTGATGCGCCAACTGCGCCGCATCACATCATCAACAACCTTTACATTGCGACCACCCGGAGATCAGCCCGCGAGCCGGAATTGGAAACGGTGGTAAACCCTCATTTCGCTCTATCTCTGTGCGATGTGGTAGCTGGGGCGACGGAGGGTGCCGCAAGAAGTTGCTTTTTGGATGACCGCGTTGGATTATTAGATGTTGGAAAGCGGGCGGACCTGGCTGTATTGGATCTTGAGTGGGAGCCCTCGAAGGCGCTCCAAGCAAAGGTCGTGGAAACTTGGTTTGAGGGACAGAAGGTCTTCCCTCCCATGGCATGACAGAATCAGACTATATGAGACATGTTGTTCAGGTAATGTAGGCCGAGTGTTAGAGGGCCTTGATAGGAACATTAGCAGCGCCTGCAACGATGCCATAAGTCTGCACGAGAAAAGTCTGAAAATCATTCTAGGTATTCTGTGTGGGTCGAGGTACATTCGACGGGATGCAAAACCGTAGGATAGCGGTGAGAGTCATGGCAAGTAACAACCGAGCAGAATTATAGTTAAGTGCCGCTGCCCAAAAGACTCCTAAGAAAGCGACCCAGCTCCCAAGAGGGACGCAATAGCCACCGCGAGAACGGCGCATTTTTCAATACTGAAGGACTCAGATCCGCTCTTCTCTCGTGATGAAGTTCTTTCCTCAAAGAGTCATATTCGATCCATTCAAATTCACCCCAAAACATGTTCTTCGTGAAGTTGACCTCCTTGCCATAGCCTTGAGCTCGTCGATCTTCTTCCCTGCTGCATCCTTCACGCATTGATTCCAGTTGATAGCGACTTCAGCTTGCGCGGTGAAACATGTTTTTAAATGGCAAAATCTCTCTGTCATGTAGAGGTTGCTTCCGTTGTTAATGAACGGGCAGCAGTGCTGAAAAGTGTCGAAGTCTGATCTAGCACTCACAAGGTGACCGTGGTCGACTGTATCAGGTCTGTTCACTGTCGTGCAAACAATCGGGTTGCCTAGATCAGGGGCTGGCCGTGAACATGCGATTGGAGAAGCATGTCTTTGTTCTTGAAGCTGAGATACCGAGCCAGAACATACCGGGGCGAAAATGGCGGAAGGTGGAAGAGCATGGAATTGATTACATGGGTGCGATGAGTCTCATTGGTCTGGACAGTTTGATCCATTGCAGCAGCAGCGACACATTCACAGGGTTGAGGTGATGACTAGAAGAATGAGGAGTGAGAGGATTCTAGGGTGTACAGAAGAGAACTCATAGAGTGTCTTTCTATATAATGTATGACCCATACCTCCCATATGTGTATATTCCTTGCCGCAAATGATCGTCATGACGTAGTGCACCAAATGTGTGAAAGCCGGAAATTCTGGTTGAGAGTTCAACCTTTGTTATTAGGTTGGCGCTGCGCCGCATTCATTTCCAATATCATTGGTTGCTTTTTCCAGGCTCATTTGGCAGGCTTCGGTTGTTCTGCATGGCTGCTTTGGCTCTGCTCGACTGGTGACAGTAACTTTCTGCGAATTCACGTCAATGAAATTTCTCTAGCGTTTCAAGTCTATTAAATCCCGAGTTCAGCTAAGAGGTTGATTTGGGCTCATCACCACGACTTCAACCACGTACATAGGAAATGACGACCCGGGAGTGAAAATTATTCACATTAATGATTTCTCCAAAGTTCTACTGTTGTAATGTATCTCTACTGAATCTCACAGAACCGTCATTAACGCCGAAAAGATTGCACAGGCAATCAGTGCAAGGCTGTCACTGAGTGATCCACCAATGGCGCTGCTGAGCTTGGGATTGCTAGGCGCAGTTTTACCAAAATCCTTCGTGGCCGCCGGCTCAGACTCGTTGTGAGCCTTGTAAGTAGCTCGGATATTGGCTTGAAGCTGCTTGATGGACTCTTTCCCGCGGAATGAGTCCCATTCGTGGTCCAAAACACCTATTAGACGACTTAGCTATCGAACCAAATGTGAGGATGAACATTCATCTTTGAGTGACTTACCCCAAGTTTCGTCATAATCGACTTGGCCCTCTCGGATGTAGTAGCTTCCTCCGATAAGCCAGACCATCCAATGGAGACTTCTGTTCTCCATGTAACCGAACAGAAAATTGTGGAATTCCTTATTGAAAAGACCAAGCTCGTCAGTCTGATCAAAACCCCACTCCCCAATCACCAAAGGCGCTTTATTCGAACCGGGTCGAGAAGCAATTGTGGTGTTCCCGCCAAAGACATCCATAGTCTCGTCGAAAGACGTCTGATTTCCCTCAAGATACAGCCTAGGATTCTCGTACTCATGCAGTTCGAAGACGAACTTGTGCTTGAAGGGCTGCTCCGCGATGGAAAAGTTGAAACCGGGCTCTCCGGCAGAAACACCATTGACAGGGTCCCCGAGATCCTTGCCACCAAGCATTCCCCCGAAGAAGATGAGCAGGTCAGGATTGGCATTGTGGACAGCATTGGCGGCTTGGAGCATTCGGGTCTTCCAAGTCATCCAGACTTGGGGCTCGACGGTAGGTCCCGCGGTGGCTGGTCGCAGCTCGTTGCGGAGACCTATGCTGGAAAAAGACTTCCAGTTGGCCTTACCCTGTTTGTTTACTTAGCAATGATGTAAAATTTGGCGAGGGGTAAAGACACAGAAACTTACATGCTCGGCCATGAAAGACAGACTCCGAACCCAGTTAGAGGTGTTGAAGAACGTGTCGCCGAACCAAGCATTGCCGTCAAAGGGGTTGCAACACCAAACGGCTTTGGAGACATGATTATCGAGGTGGAGATAGACGTTCTGTTTTGCCAGTTCGCTAGCGACGGCGTCCCATACGTCCAAGCGTTTCGTACTCTCGTTGAAGCTGGGGTTGTTCTTGATTATCTGGTTCATAACTTTCGTGCCGTTCTCCGATCCGAGCGCTGTTTCCAGGGTTGCTTTCAGGGTGGCATCGCCTCCTCTGTCTACAATGTCGTCTACCATCTCGGATGCGAATGTGAGACGAACAGAATTGAAGCCGATCTCGGCAATTTTAGTGACGATGCTGGAGATTGGTTGGTACTGAAGGCCCTCTGGCAGCTTGGTCTCCAGATGTCCAGGCCAGTTGACGCCAACAAGGGCGACACTCGTGTTCTTCGCATCTAGAATCTTGCTTCCGTCGACGGAAAGCGGAAGAGGCTGTAAATCGCGGCGCTGTGCAGGTTCGAAAGCAGTCGTAAACGGAGCTGTCACGGCGGCGAGCACCGCCGTGATCATGAAATCCCGGCGCATAATGGATCGCTGAAGTCAAAATGAACTTAATCCAGCAAGGATTGCGCAAAGTTCGCCGGAACGATGATTTTCGGGCTTCTGGGAGTCTACTGGGATGGGGTTTCAAAGAATGTCAAAGGCAATATGAGACATTAATAACATAAAAACGCAGGGTAGCGCAGGGGGGTCCTATTGAAGTACATGCGCACATGAACGAGATTTAGGTTAAGGTCGGCGATCCATTTGGTTCCGCTTAGACATCTTCCCATGCTTCTGCCGGGAAGACCAATTGCATGTGCTGCCGAAGCTTCGTCTGATCTGTGGTCGTGACCTGTCACCGAGGGTGTATCAGCATGCGATTGGAGTCGCCGGTAGGCCCCCGCACGACTGCATAGCCTCACTTTCACCTCGCGATTGAAGATGTGAAGATTTTTAGATGCGGAGAGAAGGCAAGCGCTTCAGAAGAGTCTTTGTCAACATTGTATTTATCTGGAGTGCATGGTTTCGACGTCGTATGTATATGTGCCCACAAGGTAGGCCGGCGAAGTAGGTGCATGAATGCTAGTTATGCTTTACCGAACGGGAGGATCCTTTGGAAAAGCGAAAGTATCGAGTTTCTCGCAGTCACTCTACTTCATGTTCTGAAGCAGGTAGCGGACACCAGCGTAGGTCTCCTCGCTTGTGGGAACGATCTGGCTGGCGGGCAGAACGAATCCGTACTTGCCAGTGTCGCGGAGCTCCTGGGTGAAGGTGTAGTCGGCTTTGGTGACGTC
Source organism: Colletotrichum euphorbiae (assembly GCA_037178605.1). Taxonomy (NCBI): domain Eukaryota; kingdom Fungi; phylum Ascomycota; class Sordariomycetes; order Glomerellales; family Glomerellaceae; genus Colletotrichum; species Colletotrichum euphorbiae. The sequence goes on along the minus strand of JAXCEF010000034.1, from coordinate 23,828 downwards.
CGCGACGTAGTCGACACTGGATCCCGTGGCCTTGTAAATGGTGGTGCAAATTGGGCCGTATTGGTACGGAGTGCCGTGGACGGCCTTGATGGCGGCGACAGCGCCCTTGGCCAGAGACTGCAGCTCGGTGTTCTTGGAGTTGACGACAGAGCACGAGTATCCGTAGGGAGTCATGAAAAGCTGAGAGTAGGCGTGGAAGTCGATGAAGAGCTTCAAGCCTTGCGCCGACTTGGTCTTGGCCAACCAAGCGGAGAGAGCAGCAGTCTCGGGAGCGTCGCCTGCAGCAGCACCCTTGAAGTCCTCCTCGCAGGGGTTAGTCGAGGCGCCACCAGTGACGGACCATTGGTAAGGCCAGTTGCGGTTAATGTCGTGGCCAACGCATCTGCTACCAGACGTGCTTTGACGGTTCTTACGCCACAAGCGATCCGTAGTTTGGGTGTAGATGAAGCCGCTGGGGAAGTGTTAGGGTTAGGTAGAAATACTATTGGAAACCACCACTTACTCAGGGTTGACAACAGGGAAGATATAAAAGTCGTATTTGTCAACGAAGCTCTTGACTTCGGTGTCGGTGGCGTACTTGCTGAGAAGATTCCATGCGATGTACTCGTTGGCCATGGTGCTGATCCACTCGCGTGCGTGAACGGTGCCATGGAAGACAACAGCGGGCTTGGTGCCTTTGGAGGTACCGTGGATGTGAACGCCCGTGATGGTGTTGCCTTGGAGCGACTCGCCAGAGGTGACAATCTCGGCGTTGTTTGGGTACGACGCCACCAAGTCGTTGAGAAATCGTAGATGGTCGGCGTATGCGTGGTAAGAGTTAAACCATGTGGCGTTGGCAGAGCCGACTGAAGTATAGAAAAGGTTGGTAAAAACAGAAATGTTGGGTGACCAGTAAAACACCTACCAGCATACACTTGGAAATCGGATTCATCAGCAATGCTGGCTCCCTGTGTGAGAGTTAGCGATGGGCTCTGGGCGATGAACATTCGCGAAGCTTACCAAATCCTCGTGCATTGTGGTCACATCGAAACCCGCGATCTCAGCGGTGAAAGCGTCGACCTCAGTGGGCGGGACGACGATGTCGGCCATGGCACCAGCCCTGGGAGCGCCCTTCCAGGTGGTCAAGTGAAGCTTGGAGACGATGCCGTTGACCCTGTCGACCTCTTCGCCGACAGACACGCGGAAGACCTTTGTGCCATCGTACGTGACCTTGCCTGCCGCAACGGCGGCGGCGGAGGCAGAGGCAACGATGGAGGAGAGGGCGGCGAGATTCTTCATCTTGACTAAACTGACAGATTCGAGAATAGGCGACCGCGCGTGACGTCGTCGAGAGTGCACGGAGACGCGCACCGTTCAACGCGGAGTGCGGTGCCGTTATATGAACCTCACAAGATGAGTGAGGGGGAAAGTCAGTATGCCCGAAAATGCGTGCAGAGCCAAGGGAAAGTGACGAGGGTTGGAGACGTCGGGGATCGCCTGAGGCTGGGCAGTGTCTATACAACCTTCCTTTTCAGGTAGGTCATGGCGACCCGCGTTGAAGGGGGAACGCTCAGGTCGTTGAATATCTCGGCCTGGTGGACAGGAGACCTGCCTGATCAAAACAAGTCAAGAGGACGCAACACACAAAAGTTCCCATCTGTTGAGTATGTAAAGGCCTTAAACGCAAGCTGAAAGCTGTGATGCGACGCTGAAAGAAAGGCCAGTTATTCAGACCAGAACTGAGGGGGGGGTGTCAATGACTCTTGATTCTGGTTGGAGAGTTTGGCTAGGAAACGGCCGGGGTTCGGGGGAGGAAGCAAATAAGGTGAATGCCAGCACCATCAGACGAGGAACACCCGACCGAGCGAACAGGCGACCCGCTTTGCCGCTGGCGGGACGATTGGAAGGTACCGAGATACCCAATGGCATTCTTCGTTCGCTCGGCATCACGGCTTGATTGAGCAGTTCGGGACAACCACAATATCCGACTGGCAGTGCTGGACCGGGGGCCAGGCCGCTGCGACTCAATCCCCGCGGACCGGGATCCAGGCAGGTCAAGTGCCGGATTGCGCGCAGCCGACCTGCTGGAACTGGGGTAGCGCAGCGGTAAAGGAATCAAGCAGCAGTTGGGGATCGCGCTGGTCTGAAAGAGAGGCTGGACGGAGGCTAGGCGAAATATCGAAGGCAATGGCCAAGACGTCGACGGACAAGTGGAAATTGGTGAACTGGAAACTTTCAGAGGTGATTACGTTCTCTGACCGCTGAGATGGGTCATTTTTAGGTTCAAAGGATGAAGCCCTTGTTTGGACCGTTTTCCATTCATACCGACTCAATACGTGTTGGGCCAGCGAGCATTATCGGCTCTGAGTTGGCATTATACCTTATTTAGTTGGCAGCTTATGATAAGCCCTACCCTTCACAAACAAATGCGCGTTGAAAGCTGCCATTTCACCAACCATGTGCCTAAATGTTAAGCTACACAGAAGACACAGATTTCTGAGAGTTCGTGGTGCCAAATAACAGATATGTTGGCGAGAAATGCGGCACTCGCAGCATGCTCGGTTGGTGGGAAGAAGCAAGGAAAAATTTCGAGACGGCAAAAAGGATGGACGAACAGGGAATCGAACCCTGGACCACTCACATGCTAAGCGAGTATTATACCACTAAACCATTCGCCCTATCTTATAAATCAAGCATGAATCATGTCAACATCTAGTTGCAACATTCCTGTTCATCGCCCAACCCTGATTCCCGACCAATTTACTCAAAGTTCTGTCTATCCCCTATCATCGTGGGAGCTGTCCTTTCGTGCGCTTAATCTGATTGTAGAGAGTTCTGTATTTGGGCGTGGTTCGATTCATTAGAGACTAACGTGGTTATTCAGGTTGCGTAAAGACCCGAGCCGTCTTCTGAAAGTTCCCGGGTCCGAAACGTCAGGCTCTCAACCCCGCCCGGCGACAGAACCGAATTCATGCCTGCTTCAACCTCATGATGGTCACGTCGAATGGCTCTGGTTCTCTTCCGATTATTTCCTTCAAGTGATCGGTTACAATAGAAGTCTCACCTGCTCTTATCGCGTCCCAAGCCGTCGCCCAGGTTCTCGCTTTCTCCTGCGATCCGAACCGAGACACCACCTGAGGTAGCTTGACGTATTCGTCAACATCGATCTGACGAATACGTACATCCTTCCCCGCGGCTTGGCTCAGAACCCTCACAGTTTTCTCCAGTGACCAGACTTGTGAGCCTGTGAGAAGTATTTTCTTGTTGACGTAGGCGAATTGCTCGGGGTCCCATGAGTAGTTAGCGATGAGCCGCGCCGTCGCCTCGCCCAGCTCGTTGCGCTTGACCCAAGCAACACCCGGCCCGGAACCATCGTGCGGAATAAGAATCTCGTCTGTTGGTGCATTGATATCGAAGAATGAAGTATAAATTGGGTAAGATTCTGAATATAGGCCTTCGCGGACGGAGGTAAATGTGAAGCCTGGGTCTGAGTTGGCTGCTTCAGTAAGGTGTCGTTCTGAGTCGAGATGAGCTTGCATGACCTCTCCTAAAGAAGAGTCTTGATAGTCCCCTGCGAAGCCAAGGGAACTATAGAAGAGGTGTTTAACCCCCGCCCGGCGCGCCGCGTCTATGGCTGGTAGCTGCACCTGATTGTCTTGTGAGACAGTGGTTCACTTTATTGGCGGGGTAAAACTCACCTTCCTACGATAGTCATGGACATGACTGGGGTACGAGATAAGGAAGAGAACCTCGATGCCCGAAAATGCAGCTTCCAGATCGCAGGGACTTGATTCGTATGAGGCTTTCCGCGCTCTGACGCCGTTTCCAAGGTGGTCTTGGGGTACTCTCTCCGGAAATCTGTTGATGAGGATGATCTGATCGCTGGGCAGCAACTTGCGCAGATACTCGTAGGTGCTCCCACCGAGACCACCGGAGCCCGGGAAGATGCCGATGGATTTCATGGTAAGAGTAGCACGATGGAGCAATTGATCGGATGAATGATGTGCTGAATCCGACTGAGATAATGTTGATTAATTTGTTAGCTCGTAGGCAGTTTGTCTGCATTGGGGCTCTTCCTGCGATGTGCGTGGTAAGATAAGATGAGACGAGAAACATCAGCCTGATTGACGCGCATACTACTAATCACGTCACTACTTGGAACTCATTTGACAGGGACCCGTGCCCCTCTTGACATCCACATAACGTCACCGCGGCACCATTCACAGATGCGGTCAGGCATGTTCCCTTGCACCACGAATTAGTAAGGCGAGATCACAGATATGGAACGTCATTTTCTCCAGCACGTTTTGTCCGTTCTACCTCCGACTCGTCAATCTCAGGCTGATTCCGGGGCCGTGGATTCACGTCGCCGATCACCGGCGTCCCTGCGTTTCGGCCCCATCTCTTACCCGGGATTGATCGGCGCTTACGGCGGTTGACAGATCACCCTAAGAAAAGTCTTTGTGTCCACAAGTTTTCGGTAGATTTGAAGTGGCTCTTTTCTTCTTACACAACGCCTTGGAAAATTCTAGACATATCCAGGTTTATTTCCACCGAGTGTTAGCGCCCATCTTGGCACCGTCTTCGAGCAGCAAGAAGTCACTAGCCACAACTTTCCCGTTTTTCCCACGGGCTCCTGTGACGAGCCCAATATCAGTGCTCTTGAAACTTTGATTGGTGATGGAGGGTAGATCATTATCTCAAGAGTTTCCTCTTAAGATTTGAGCTCCTCGCAGGGTAACCTGCCCGCCATAAGTGACGTTTGTCGGCTAGCCAGGGCGATTGAGAGCGGCGATGTTGCGCTCGAGGACGCTAGTTGCGTTGACACTACGGAAGCCCACGGCACCATTTCAACCGGAAGTGTTTTCCTCAGACAAAAAGTCGCCGGTTGAGGTGTTATCGGTGAAGCCGTTCGCCTTATTGCCGAATGCGATGCAGTTGATGATTTCGTGACCGGCAGGAAGAATGTCGCCGGCACTGCCGCCGCCAAGCTTGAAGCCGTTTCCATTGTCGGTGAAATCGGGAAGATCCTAAAATTCCAGGTCAGTCATGGGTTTCTCAACGGTAGACAGGCATCGGTTACCCAGAGCTTGTACTTATTGCCCCAGGCAATGCTGTCTTTGACGACCAGCTTGGAGTGGAACTCCCTGAAAGCGGTTAGCAAGACGAAGCACCACTTGCGTTAAGAGCTCGACGGACCAGAAATCCAGCCCATCATCAGAGTCTCCCAAAATCTGGAGCCTCTAATCAATTATATTACCCTCTCCCTTACCCTCCTTGATCGCAATACCATCGGCATTTTCGCCGTTGTTTCCGGGATCATGATTGCCGTAAGAGTCCAAATATGAAATGACATTGTTGGACAGAGATCACTGCATGTGAAATCCGCTCTCGTAGTTGTCCCTGGTCACAAGCCGACTGAAACGTAGATTGCTGCTGTCCTTCACGTAGACACCGTAAGGACCATGGGTGAAGGTCAGACGGGAGAAGTTCCAGTAGTGAATCGGCTCGACATGAAGAACGCCACGCTCTCTGTTCGGCACCGAGACGCCGAACGGAGCAGGAGTATTTTGGAAGATTCTCGCCGTCAATAATGACCTCTTCGTCCATCGCGGCCCGCATGGAGATCGGGGCTTGTGCGGTGCCGTTCACAGTTATGTTGATATTTCTGAGGAGTCCATAGGTACCGCCGCGAAGAATTATAGTGTCGCCAGGTTGGGAAATATTGACAGCTGCCTGGATATCGCCGGAGGGCTTCTGCTGGCTAACATCTGGGCCTGTGCTGCCGGTTGGCGCCACATAGATATTGGCCCCCCGGGCCAACGGCAGACAGGATATGAGCGTCGGTAAGAATAACTCGATAGACCCGGCAAGTCACTTGAATGAATGTAGGAGTTGGTTGAGAGAGTGATGATTACATGGGAAGCGAGACCTGTCGAGTTTTACGACTGAAAGGGATTATTTGTATATTCGCAGTCAGTTGAGCGTCATCCATCGGGAGCTTGAATTTGGAAATGATCGTGACTCAGCGTCTCTGTTCGCGGCGAGACAAGTCTTGGTTCTCTTCAATAGACTTTACTGAATTGGCGGAGTTCATCCAGACTTATTTAAAGGCCCCCTCTAGCAAAACTCTAAAGATGTTTATCAACAGGTCAGATCTAGCTGGTTTTGTCACCCATCATTGGCCAGCGTAGGGATAGCCCAACCTGGTAGATTGAAATAGCCCAACGCCAAGTGGATAGCAGAGGCAGGTATCTTAGTTGTTCCACGTTTTGCCGACGGGAGAGACCTGCGTTTCCAACCTTGGGATGCTGAACTATCCGGGCACAAGGTCTAGATCATTCCTTCAAGCTCTGCATCCCAATCAGAGCAATTGCGAATCCAGCGTAATAAGAGTGTTGGAGGCATCGTTCAAGTATGAACAGAGGATCCTGGATGTCCACAGATCAGCCTTTCCATAATTTGCTCACACCGCTTCATGTGATGTTAGGAAACAGCTGTTGAAGCATGCTAGCTGCGTCTCGGTTGTTTTCAAAATTGAGCTGGCTCTCAGTGCCCACCAAGGATTTCGTGTCAGCAGCACACCATAGGAAATTTCTTTTATATATTTCAAACAAGCTGAAGTTCAAGTTTCAGATTGTGCCGACGTATCGTGAGCTCCCTTTCTTTGTGCTATTTCATGACTCGCCTTTCTAGCGAAACCATGTTGCTCTCACTCAGGATGGAAGAGAATGAGGTTGTGAGTTTATTGACACAACTCATCACTATAGCATACTTTATGCTTTGCGCTGCACATTGCAAACCCCCGCTGATTCCCATCCAATCAGTCAGTCTCTGGATTGATTGTGCAATGTACGCGGCTATCGAGTGAGTCTTAAATAGGGGCGTCTTTCAAGGTCTTGCTGGTAGTTGCTACTTGGGCCCAAGATTCCCTCTAACTTGACTATAGACCTATAGATGAGAGCTTTGTGGTTTGATCTCTAAATAAGCGCTTCTCCGTCTGTCTAGCAAAAGGTTCCGTTGACGTCTCAACCACGTTTGAGAAAAGCATGACGGTATGCCTCATAAATTATCGAAGTTGGAGCGGTCATCTTAACCAGAGACACTGACTCATAGAAATCCTGATACAGTCCCGTCCTTGGTAATGCAAGTGAATGGTACGACTAGTCAAAGCCATCTTCGCGATTGCACTGGAGAGGCTCATACTTGAGCTGCGGCGAAGCACGGTGAATAATTCTCGTATTATGACTCCGTTCATCAACCAGCAAATGAGCTTTTCTTTCGGTACATCTCATTTCTTAAGCCGACTTATCGCTCATCGCGTTCAGTTCCTGGGAGTGTGGGATGAGTGATCTTCTGTTTCACCAAACGCATTTCTGCAGCTCAGAAAGACCTTTCTGCGTTCAAATTGATGGGGAGAATGGAGCTACCCCAAACTTGTAACTGAAGATGAACGCAACATGGCACGAATGACTTGAATGGACTGACAATCGAAATGCAGCCGCTACGATATGATTCACAAACAGCCTATGATTCCATACCCGTAGTTCAGCCTTTCTAAAGAGTTTAAGTCTCAGCTGAATTCCCACGCGTCTGATCAACACCACTACAAATTTGCTGCGAGAGTTCAATTTGACACTCTCTATGTGTAACGAGATTCCCTCACAGGCCAGAAGACTTTGAAACTGCTCTACGACCAAAGCAGAAAAACAAACCGGACTACTTATATGAATCGCAGTACAGAACGTGGGCGACTCATTGGAAGCGTGAAAACCAACCCTCCAGGAACTGTATCGAGTGCAAGTTGTTGCCGAACAGTTAGTCAGGCGCATGGTGAGCTCCCTCGACTTTTTTTCTGCTCAGAAATAATAAAACCACAGCAGTTTTCCCTTACTGTTGAAGCCCAGATTTACCGGCTCTGTAGCTAGGTTGGTAGTAGCCCGTAATATGATCAGGTACTTTGGGAATTTGACTTCAGCAGATCTGCGCCACAGTCAATTTCCAGAATCGGGAGCTGAGGCACAAAAGCAATGAACAACGTTTAAGGCACTACTGTGACTGCCCAATCTCGAATAAAGACATACCTGCGCGGTGGCACGTATCTGCGGCCACAACTATTTCCCCCACGTAGGTAACATGATGCAGTGGATGCCGTGGGGAAGCAAGTGTTAATGAGTAGCGCAAAGCAATAACTCAGATATTCACATTAATCTAAGATCCCTCCATCAGACAGCCTTGATTTGCAGGTAACTCCAGGCGGCACAAGGCAAAGTTCTCTCACCGTACCTGAATTAAACAACCCTCGCGTTATTGATCCCGGCGGAGAACTACGTCTCTTGAAGCAGGATTTCCACCCATTTTTGGCGAACAAACGTACACTGTGGCCTTTATGCCATCGGAGAACTTTCATAGGTAATCACTGGTTACTCAAAGTTTCAGTTCGTTACGTGATAACTATTTTCGTATAGACATTAGGTATTTAACTCGATCGGTTGTTGTATATGCGATAATATCTAAGACGAAGCAGCCTCCTTGGCATATTTGATAACAACAGCGGTTGAGCCTAGCTCGCGACCGAGATGACTACCCTTCTGGTTGATTGAACTACTGGTTGACCAAAGCTTTTTGAGGAGCATCGAACCCTTCAGACTCACATCGCAATTGTATCTTGTCTCTGGGCTCCTGACGAGAGCTTCTGCATCCAAAGTTACACTGAAAAGCATCCTAGATTCGTGCGTGAGCACCCCGATCCTCAAATGTCTACTGAAGCCAGCAGACTGCGGAATCTTCGTAACGTCAACTGGACCCCTCGGCCCGCGATTCAAGCATTACAACGGGGTTTGAAGCACCTGTCGTTGTCGAAAAGGGATATGTGGTATGTGAGATGCTAAGGTGAGGTAAGGTAAGGTAAGTAGCGCGGTACCTTTCCAGAGTGAACACGTTGGAAGACGGAACTGCTCGAGTCATGGACAGCGGTCAGCCACTCCAGAGGCCCGGGCGCTACGCACTAACTAGGCCCCTTTCCAGAAGGTGAGAATTCGGATCGTCCCGTTTGACCGTGAAATCTTTCAACTGAAAACTTGCTCCTCCTAAGATTAGTATGGCGACATGAGCGAGAAAGATGAGCGGGATGAACCCATCTCTTATTGAAGGCAGTCTGCAATGCCAAGCCGACCATGAACCGCCTGTCGATCCTACAGGCATTTTGCATTGTGAATGCAGACTTGGCAGCATCGGCGAGATTCTCAGCGTCCAGACTTCAGCGTTGCAGCCGAGCGATCCCACACCCCTGGGTGCATTAACCCCAGAAACTGAATGGCTCAGGGTCTTAGAGTAAAGACCGATGGATCAAACCGGTATAACCCTTCACTTTACCTCCGCAGACTTTCGGCAGGCGCCCCGTCGAATCCTCATCCCGACTTGTCAGTCTGCCGCTAGATTTATATGTAAGATATCGCCATCAACCTCGAAGAAGACAAAAGGGGTCTCATCACTCTCGGAATGCGGGGGAGTCATTGGCCTGGCCTTGAGTCTACGTGGGTCCGCGCTATATCCAAGACGCGTGTTCGTCCCGGCAGCTCGGAATCGAAGGGGCATCCTGGACCAAAGACTTCGCGATGAGAAGACACCAGGGCTGAGCCTGCTGGCGCGGCATGTCTAACGTCAATTAGGATGGCGGCATGGCCTGGCATGAGATTAATAATTCTTGACCCAACCGAGGGGACACTGGCGTAATAAGCTTTAACTAAAACCCTTCAGTCCCCAAATTGGAACCACTGGTTTATTGGTCATGGCTTTTTAAAGACAGCCCGCCCAGCTTCAAAGTTGCGGAAATGTTCGCTTTCTCGTCCTGAGCGGAACTGGCGCAGAGAGATCAACGTCTTGTTCAACACATGTGATGGAGGATGGTTCGGCTACTTCTTTCACCGCGATTCGGCTCGCAGTCTACACTCTTGCTGGCCGCGGCGGCTTTAATCACGCTCACCGTTACCTATTTATTTCGATATAATGGCCACATCACACCGTTCACGTCCGCGTCCTTCAGCTTCAGGACATCGACGACTTCAGGACTCAATCTTGATGCGATTAATACGACAGCGCAATACTTTGTCGACTATCCTCTGAAGCCCCCTTACAAGAACATCTTTGGAGAACTCGGCGAACGTACCAAAATACTGCGTTCTTGGATTGAGGCGTTGGAGGAAGAGACACCTAACGGACGGCGGCTTGTGGGGGTCGAAAGAGACTTCTTAACCGAGCAAGTCGAACGAGTCGCCGTATCCCTGTACCCTTACCTCCAATCTCCGCCGAGAGACCCTCACAGCCAGTCACCCTTCGCGGATCTCCGGCGAAGCTTTCAGAGTGCGAACACCCCTGTTCGAAAGGCCCAGCGAGTCGTCGAGGGCACCGAGAGCATTGAGAGCGGCCATACCGGCGGCGCAGCAGAAGCAGCCGCGGACGCTATCACCAAGAAGCGACCGGCCGACGGCTTCACCAAGCCGAGAAATGCGGGCATCGTCATCCCCACCGGTTCAGGCACGCTGCGGTTCGCGTGCCACTTGGTTGCGTCGCTGACGCGGGTGCATCGAACCACTTTACCGATTCAGATCGTCTACGCAGGCGAGGAAGATTTGACAGAGGAAGATCGAGACTCACTTGTCCAGGCTGCGGACGAGGGCGGTAGTGGGCACATCGAGTTCTTGGACATCTTGACGGTGTTCAATGATACGACTCTCAGATTGGCCGAGGGGGAATGGGCAATCAAACCGTTCGCGGCGCTCGGCAGCCGATTTGAAGAGGTGATTTTGCTGGATGCCGACGTGGTTTTCATCCAACCTCCTGAGCAGCTCCTGCAACAACGAAGCTACCGCGAAAAGGGCGCATTGCTCTTCCACGATCGACTGCTTTGGAAGGGACAATTCCCCGAGCGGCACGAATGGTATCACGAGACGATCAAGCACCCGAGCGAAGAGATGCGGAAGTCGCTGGTTTGGACCGAAAGATATGCTGAGGAAGGAGACTCTGGCATCGTCGTGCTCAACAAGGGGCGATTGGAAGTGCTGCTTGGTCTCATGCACACGGCCTGGCAGAATACCTACGAAGTAAGGAACGCTTGGAGTTACCGGATCGCATATGGCGACAAGGAGACGTGGTGGCTGGGTCTCGAAATCACCGGCTCAACGTACTCTTTCTCACGGCATTACGGCGGCATGGTGGGATGGAGGTATCCCTTCCGAGGGGTCCAGACGGACATGACACAGGTGTGCAGCTTCGTGATTGCGCATCTGGACGAGGTGGATAGACTTCTGTGGTATAATGGTGGGCTATTGAAGAACAAGATGGGCAATGCGACTGAGTACGAGGTACCAACGCATTGGATGATAGACCAGCAATGGGTCAAGGGTGCGAAGAAGAAGGACATGAGTTGTATGGTTGGTACGAATGCTCGTGAGCTGCTGGATCACGAGAAGAATGTGCTCGCGAACAGTATAGAGGCAGCTCAGGATGTGGATGTCCTCCTTGACCTTGCGTAGAAATTAGAGATTCCCTTTCCCTTGTCCTTCAGTCGACTATCTTCTGCCTCAAGTTCATGTCAGCCGGTTGTCCAGCGTAGAGCAGGATCTTCTGGGCCTCCATCTCTCTGGAAACATCCGAGAAGCTCAGCCAAGTGTCAGTGTATCTGAGAAGAGATCGATCATTCGTCGGCATGCGCCTACCCTGTTCATGTATGTATGCTCACCCAGCCCAGCACAGCCCAGCACAGCCCTTCTCTCGCGCCTTGCCGATAACAATGACCAAACCATGATACGTCTCAACACGAGCCGAAGAAAAGCCCAGGTGCCATTCTCGAATGCATCCTTTTCAACCCGCTCGAGCTCCGCAAGACGATCCCAAACTCTTTCACGTCGTCCTGATAGCTCCCCTTGACAGGATAGATCCTCAACTCCAACCTGCTCGAGTACCGTCTTGCCCTCAAATCCACTCCTCTGCTCGAAAACAACGCGCGGTGGCTCCCGGCAAGAGTTTAATTTCGCCAGCCAAATCGGATCTCACGTCGAATTGGTCTGCTTCGACCTTCACACAGAGGCGACGAGCTACCTTGACCGCTGGCTTTGCCAACTCTGCAAATCGCCATTCGCGAGGCTGGAGGCATTGTTGGCGGCTTTTGAACCCGTGAGCCACTCGCGGAGATCAGCGTGCAATTTCGCATAAGCGAAAGGTCAAACCTGCGACAGACCATCTCTGAACCGGGGAAGTCTTGGTCGCCACCGAGCTTTGTAGATACCGCAGCATAAGCTCTGAGGGAAGCGGCCAAGTTCATGAGTTTCCCTTTGGCAAAGCCGATTACGTCGTCGGGATACGTCGCCTTCCAGGAAACTTTAGTGTTGTTCTCACAGAAAGCATGTAGAGATGTCCCGTCAGCGTTAATGTGAGAGTTGAAGGGAAGGGCGAATCATGCAGCCAGTGGTCAGCGGATCTCTCGATTACCTCGAAGGGAGCGAATTCACACGTGTCTTTGAGATCGTATGGTGATTAGAATTTGAATTAAGCAACCTAAACTTTTCCCCAAAGTCATGTGCTCATTATCTCAACATAGTCCTCAGAGTTCCCAGATCAGGCAGAACACTTCTCTACATATCTCAATCCATGTCCGAACTTGAAAACGGGGTCTTCGGTGTCATATGGAACATCTTCGTACGACTCCTCCACGGCTTCCATTGAGCGTGGCAGATCGAAGGGTAACTTCCCTTCAGGAGAGCTCAAGCCGAAAATCACGTCCAAAAACGCGTCGCTGCCACTTCCAAAGCTCCCCAAGACCGCAGAGGCAGATTCCACCACCTCGGGAATCGCTGCCGGGCGATCCAGAATGACATCGACAATGGTGGGGACAGCAGAATAGATCGAGGCTTGGCGTTCCTTCTCGGTCGCATTGTACTCAAGGGAACCGGCGTGGTAGTTGGCTTCAAAACCACCGGTGCGCGGCTCGTACGGTGCCTCGAGACGGAGGAGCGCGTAGTCGGCCTCTTCCGGCGTCCCCGCAACAGTTAAGTTGCGCGTCTCGAGGAACGTGGCGTTGAAACCTTCGATGTAGAACCTGGTCTCAGTGCTGATGTGCTTCAGTGGCAGGACTTCATCCTTGTTGGTCAAGAGGGTGTAGGCGCGACGTTGCGCATCGTTTCCGAGACGGGCGAAATAGTCGTTGCCGACAACTCTTGCAGCAGCCTCTGCGTCAACAAATGGGTTGTCGAATAGTCCAAGAATGAACTTCTCGCGCAAAAGGCGACGAAGAGAGACGTCAAGTCGCTCTTCCGCAATGGTGCCCTCTTCAACCAGTTGAATGATTAGTTCAGGGCGCTGCTCGCCACCGAACTGATCACAGCCGGCATCGAGGACGCGAGCGGCACGCTCAAGTTCGGTGGTGTTCTCAAGGCCCCAAGCGCGAGCCGGCATATCCTGGCCAGCGATCACGCTGTCGGTGATGAGGCCCCAGTCAGTTACGACGATACCTTCGAACCCAAGCTCATCCCTCAGGAGATCTGTGACAATCTGCTTGTTGAAAGAGAAACCAACGGGGTCGTACTCTGTGCCAATCGGTCTGGAATAGTAAGGCATCATCTGCCTGGCACCAGCAGCAATGGCCGCCTTGAAAGGAATGAGGTGGTAGTCGAAGTTATCTCCCGGATATGTCTGATTCTTGCCGTATGTGAAATGGGAGTCCTCGCCGTTCTCCATCGGACCAGCACCAGGGAAGTGCTTCGTGACAGTCGTGACGGAGTGGGGCCCCAACGTCTCCCCTTGAAAGCCCTTGATATAGGCCACAAGCAGCTCACTGGTGAGAGTAGCGTTCTCTCCCCAGGTGTTCCCGAGACGAGCCCATCTCGGCTCGGTAGCCAGGTCGACCTGAGGATGCAAGGCAGCGCGTATGCCAACAGCGATATACTCCTCACGGGCGATCTCGGCGAATTTCTTGACCAAGTCTGCGTCCCGCAGCGCGGCAAGACCCAAGGTTTCAGGCCACTGAGAAAATACACCAGCCCGGAAGCCCGTACCAATGTTTTCAGTGAAGTGATGTCTCGGGTCTGTTGACAGCGTGACGGGAATGCCCAGACGCGTGTCTAAAGCATGCTGTTGGACAAGGTTCACGAACTCTGCCACCTGCTTAGCATCGGTGATGTCGCCGACGAGGTTGAAGTGTGTCATGTGCTTCTCCTTGATCATGTTGTACGTGCTGTTGCGGCGAGCATTGCCCTCGTCGAGGGTGCCGTTCGGCCCTTGGTTGAGTTGGGTTTGGAAGAACTGCCCGGCTTTCTCTTCGAGCGTCATCCGCTGAATCAGGTCTTCTACGCGTGCTTCGACACAGTATGAAGCGTTTTTGTATATAGGTAAAGACTCATCGCGACGAGAAAGCCAAGGATATTGTGCTGTCGGGCTGCTGCTGGCGCCCAGTGGCAGGACCGCCAGTGCGAGCGTGGTGAGATCCGTCCTCATGATTTCCAACGATATTAAGAAAAGGCTCAGTCGCGCAGTTGGGAGAAGCGTCTGATGGATGATGGTCTAGAGTCTATTAGGACACTAGGTGAAGAATCAGAGGGGTATTTATATAAGTACATCTCGTTCTGAACTGGTGACGAGTACAACCTCGAATCAGCAAATGTGTGAATTGTGGAAGGAATGGGAAAGGTCGTTCTTGGCAATAAATTTTACGGCCTTGCGTCGGTCCAAATATCATGGACGAGGACTTTGCGGTGACTAGAGAGGGCCCGAAGTTGAGTATAAGGCGGTGACGTCTTCCTCATTGCGGAGGGGCTCGTAGGAAGCCCCCAAGGTTCCTAAAGGCTGTAGCAGAAACGACAAAATGCTGAATCCCGCTGACAGTGACTTGCTTCAGAGGCTCAGCTGGCGAAGAATTTACGTAAAGAGCTCAGAAAGAATTGATGCCTTCTTTTTAGTACGGCTTAACCCTGAAGCCATTATTCAGGGCCAAAGTGATACCGACCCTCGTCAGGGGAGGAAGACAGGTAAGAAGCCAAGCCAGCATAATCGTAGCGCCTGGTACCAAGAATAAGCTGGAGAATGGCCTTGGGTTCTTCCCATCACATGAGCATGATGACGAGACAAATTCCGCAAACAACGTAGAGGCAGGGAAATAGTCTGCCGGTCGTGGGTATTGGTATTTGTCATATTTGCTCGGCTCACCAGTTCCACGGAACGAATGCGGGGACCCCAGAAGTTCCAATATCTCCACGTTTCTCTGTAAACATCTTCAGTCGCATGACGCTAGAACATTTGGTGCTTAGGATTGCTTGGTTAGGGTTGTCAATCGGCCCTACCTCTAAACCAGCGGGGCATGAAAGCAAGTTCTTTGGCGCTCTCTGTGTTCTAAAGCAATTGCCTCCAAAAGGACAGCGGTTTCCAGTTCCAATCTGGGCAATTAGGCCCGGGGTAGTGGGATGCTAGTCATCATATTTCGTAAGGCGGTCTAGAAGTCCGCCTGGCGGCAAACAAAAAGCACGAGATGCTTGGGGGGTGCTGCGATGGTGGATGTTGCGGGGAGGCCGGGATCTGTTGCCCTCTGCTCTACCAGGTTGGTGGCCAACTGTCATTCCTACATCGCTGGCTCCACGTTTGGCACATGTTCAAAGCTTGGCGTCTCCAAGTTTTCCATCGCTTGATTAGTATCCTCGTCAATCATGAGCTCGGTATTGGTTCTTTCTCGTTCTTCCCGGTGGGGGATCGGCACCACGTCGTCGATGTCGGGTTAGCTCAAGCGGCGACAATAACACTTTCGACATTCAATGATCCGAGTTTTAGCCATTGTGCTCTGCTCGTTGCCCTTTCCTGGTTCTGAATGGACTCTAAGCGACAGTTAAAGACTGGGCACGGAATCTGCGGAGTTCAATGCCCATCTTTTGGCCGAGATCGAGCATACCTTGGATGGTTCCCCCCTCCAACCCCGGCGCCTTTCCCGCGAATTTTTGGCGATTGCGACCGACATGGCAGTAGCCGGCGCCACGCTTGTGGTAGCACAAATATGGAGATTGGGGAAGACTTACTCGGTAATTCAAGGAGACACATGTAGCTTTTCGCATCGACTGCCTTGACTTGATATTGTACATGTGTGTGTATGTGACGACCAGTTGTGGCCGGCAATGCCGTCGAAGGCCGGTGACACTTGAAGGCTCCACTGGTTTCGGATCCCGTTGCCGTTGTAGGCACCAGTACACTGCGCCCTCCGGTCGGAGGCTTTCGATCTCCTCCGATTTCGAGCGGGTTCACAAGTGAGTGGTGGCCCAAGAGGCCGGTCCTGTTCCATCCGAAGAAGATCAGCCGAGCGGACAAAGTTTTGAAGTGCCGCTTGCTGTGAACTCTTCGTTAGAGTTCAGTTCTACACACCATCTTTGCAGTTAAATTGGCAGAAAGGGAATTCTTTCCGTACAAACCGTAGCTGTCCGAGTCTCGGGTAACCCGGAAAGTGTAAAGCAGTATATTTAAGACGATTGAAGCTTTCACCGCATTTGAGTGTTCTGTTATGTGACGCTTAAGTTCCCTCATGTCGTTGGTATTGACCACATGCCTTCTCAAAAAAGACCAACAGTCTCCGATTTTGGCAATATTTGCGGTATTTTGCCATAGCTTCATCAACATTACAACCCTCGTCTGAGCTTTCCATCTAGTCTCAATAGTCTTCTCACTTGGAAATAATTTCAGTTGGATTCCTGTTACTACAAACAACTCTTGCGGTATCTGGTCGGAAATTTCATATCCGATTCCTTTCCAATCATGGCCCCGGAAGCAAAGTCAAGTGACTCTGTTGAAGCTTTCATACAATCTTCCGAAAGCATTACGGCATCACTCAACAACCTGAACGAAGATGATCGGGTCAGAGTTCTCCAAAAGCTCTATGAAACAACCACTCAACTCGAGTCCCGTGGGACACCTTTGTTCGGCTGTACATAACTCAAGTGGATAACTAAGCTCCTCTGTGCCTATTTGAGAAACTCAGCTAAGCAAGTCGGCAGCCCGCTACGTCAGCCGTACTCAAGGCGCTCAAAGACTTGAGACTTCTCGAGAAATGGCGCGCGGAAGGAAACAAACCCATGTCTGAGATTGAGCTCGCAAAGCTCACTGGACATGAATGCGACCCAGAGCTACTTCGTGAGAAATGCGGTTGCCTGTTTTTTCAGAGTCAGGGCAAACGAAATACTGACTTTGGTAAGTTCGATTGCTCCGTCTTTTGGCGGCCAATCATTTGGTCGAAATGAACGATGAAGGGAAATTCCAACCGGCCAGATTCTGCTCACGGTTAGCTGACTCTGACTATGGGACCACCGCTCAATTCTAGTATTTCCTCTACCCCTGCGTAGTTTATATTACGCATGCTAAGTCCTCGCAGTTTCGAAAACATCGTACCTGTGATTGCTCACATGCCAACCTTTTTCGCCAAAACCAATTATGTGAATCCTCTGAACAACCGCCAAACATGCTTGACTCAGCTTTTGGATTTGAGGGGGGTCTTTTCAAATACCTTCAGGAGAATCCTGAACAAGGAAAAGCTTTCAATGTTCTCCAGAAAGCCTCGACGTCTAGTCAAATCCCTTGGACCTCAATCTTCCCCTGCCAAAAGCTGTTGGAATCCGATTCAACCCTTCCACTCCTTGTTGATGTGGGAGGAAGTATCGGACAGGACATTCAAGTCTTCTATGAGCGATACCCAGATACCGCCTCAAGATTATACCTCGAGGATCTGCCTTCCGTGATTAGTGATAAGAATTCATCTGTCGTCAAAGGAATCAACAAGCTAGCCTACAACTTCTTCAAACCCCAGCCAATTAAGCGTGAGCTTTCTCCCTACTAATCTATTTGCCTTGGACTAACTTGGTGACTTCCTAGATGCTCGTGCAAACTACATACATCACATACTTCACGACTGGCCCGACAAAACAGCACTGAGAATCCTGGAGATGCAAAAGGTTGCCATGAAGCCTGGGTATAGCAAGATCCTGATTCACGATCACGTCCTAAGCGACGACAAACCGTCTCATCCCCATGCTGCAGGCTACGATATACTCATGATGGTTCTCGGATCTGCTCAAGAGCGGACGGAGAAGCAATGGAAATCACTGATTGAAGCAGCTGGACTGAGAATGGTGAAGATTTGGCGAACTCCTGCGGCAGTTCAAGGGGTCATCGAAGTCGAATTGCCGGAAGTTCCAAAGCTTTAGTCATATGCTTCCTGAGGATTAGTAAGACGAAGTCTGTCCAATTGTAATCATTATGTACTGCCGAACTGACACTGCCGGCCATGAGGTCTTCTAGTCTCAGTCTCACAGCTCAAATCGACGAGAAATGTACCCCAAAGAAGTCAAGGTATCACGTACGGCGGGCTTTCTTCCCAAATAACTTGATAGTTACTTCGCACACCAAGTTTTCCTATTTTCTCAATTCAAAATTGAAATCAATGCCGGTTTCGAATACTTTTATTTTGGTTCTCCCCTGTCACGACATGTTAGTCTATTTGATAGCTCTCAAGGGACAGGGCCTCAGCAGTTGGAGACATTTCAATGTGCTGGTGATTCAAGTTAGAGTCAGAGTCATGGGTGAAGACGATCGCCAAGGCTTCTTCCAATGACTCAACATGAAGGCTCTCATGAGATTCATGGGGTTGAATATAGCATCCAACCTTCGCGGGAGCTCCAGCGGCGACGCAGTCGGAGGGGATGTCTTTGCGAACGACACTTCGCGCGGCAATTGTTGACCGAGAGCCAATTTTAACTCCAGGCCTATGTGAGGTTAGATTGAAAGGCTCGAAGCATTAACTTTCAGCCGCGCTTATCAGTCGTAGGTCTTCAAAGAGATCCGCCCCGATCTCATAACTCTGATTCGCCGGGAATTAGGGTCACAACTTACAATATTATGGCTCTTCCAGCAATCCAAACATCGTCACCAATCGTGATAGGGTTGCCGAAGCCGATTCTTCGTCCTTTCTCATCGGATTTAAGATCATGGGATGCCCCGCAGATAATGACGTGAGGACCGATTGTGCACCTGCTGCCGATGCGAATGTCAGGAACTGGTGTGACCAGAATAGTGCACTTATGGTCGATCATGGTGTCGGGGTCGATGCAATGGCGCAGCCCATAGTCGATGTCGATAGCAGACTTGACGTAGGGAGTCGCGTGATCCTCAATGCCAGGAGATACGATTCTGCAGAGAAGACACGATATAGCGTGTTAGCTTTCAGACGGAAAAGTAGCTCATTAAGCCGCTCAGCGATATAAGATATTATCTCAAGGAATCTTACCTGCGCCATGCGGCTGATCGCTGATCGGCAGTCGCCGTAAGTCGCCATTGCGCCTGAGGTAACTGGTTGAACTCATCACAGGCTTTAGCACAACGATTCGAAGTGTTGATGAAAATCACTTTGGGCGACGTTATATGATACGCCATCGCGAAAAGTGTGAGCATGAACACGAGAGTTATTCATTTTAGAATGTATATCTGTCGTGAGTGTTGTGTTCATGGCCTGTTACTAATTAGAGATTTTATCTATAGACTAACGTCCCACACCTACTTCTGGGCCACCCCCACATCTGGGCCACCCACTTTTAATGCCCTCATATTAATACATATCAACTTCAACCACTTTTTATATCTATTATGATGTTATGACGATGTAACTTTCGCTAATACTGGGGTTTTCAGACTTGCTGGACTTATCTATACTACTTTTAAGTTCCCCCGCCTCGATTTGAGCCTTCTAAATAGCCTCAATATCAGCAAACTTTGAATTTAGGCTTATTTTGACCTTTTTGTGTTTCTTAGCCCTATTAGTATTAACTTCTGCCTGTAGTACCTCAGTCTTTCTGTTACGGTCAGCTATCCGACAGTAGGGTTCTGCTAACAGAAGCTGAGGGATGACGCTAGGTTGATAGTGTGGTCTTACTATGCTGTGTTGCTGAGTGAATCTTGGGGTTCCAGGAGTACGGTGATTAGTTATAGTCCTCACAAGGGGGTCGCAGTATAAGATAAAGCTGAGAGTACCTATTGGGGTAATCACGAAGTTAATTGCTGAAGAGCTATGGAAGTTTGTTCTTGGGAGTCCCAAGTCTATACTATATATAAGTCCCGAATAGTCCCTGGTCCTGCTGTTAGGTGATCACCTCTGTGCATTAGTGATTGCGATTAGTTGGCAAGACTAACTGATCACTGAGCGCTTCCTTCTGCGCTCTACTGATTACTCTTTATCTTATTATTATGTAACTTATACTATAGTTCTTCTATGCTGTAGGCATCCCTGGTATTCCCGTGATCCTATAGTATAAATATCCTGTCCTAGTTGTCTGACGCCTAGGTGGGTTAGTTAGTTATTATCTTTATATAATAGGTTGTAATAAATGGGTTATAATATTAGGTCTCCCTCTTAAAGGTCTTGTCCTCAAGGCCTAATATAAGTAGGTTATTGGTCCTAGGTTGGGGATCTGTTAATTATACTCCCTGGTTTTTCTATAGTGCTAATATTATATCAGGTTGTATTCAAAAATTGAATTCCTATTCCGCCTCTACTCTTTGTTATCGCAATTATGCGCTTTGTATTGCTAAGTTTGGTATTATTGTTAATATGCCTTGTTCATATTGTTGTTTATTAGGGAAGCGTTATAAGCTTCTCCCTGGAGGTGAAGTTTGTAGCGAGTATACTTGCTTGGGGCGTTTATGTGATGTAGCGGCTGATATGGTTTGCGCTTATATGTGTTGTTACTATATTAGTGTTTATTATTTTACTAATTTATTCTCTAGTTGATTAATTACTAGATGAGGCAGCTTATTTAGAGGATGCTAAAGTAGTGGAGGAGGAGGTGTTATGTAAAAAGGCTGCTGCCTTATGTGCTGCGCAGGCTGAGTTAGATAAGTCTATGGTGCGGCTGGATCGTTTGAGAAAGCAAAAAAGGATAGTATTTTATAAAGGTTGTGAAGTTACTGAGGAGGAACTGGTAGCTTCTCCCGTGCTGGAGGCTTAGTCTATAGGTGGTTTTAGTGTAGTTAATTTAGATATAGTCTTAGGGGATTAGAATCCTAGTACTCTAAACTTTCTATTAGGTGAGGCGTCCTAGTTTGCTAGTATCCCTAATTATATAAATAGGTTAGTATCTTATGGTTAGTCTTATTATATTGGTCTAACTATAGGATAGGGTTAAATAAACTGGGTCTTGTCTTCGCGCGTCCTCTTAGGTGCAGGTGCTATTTGTGGTTTGTTTGTTATTTGCTGTTCCTAGTATATGCAGAGTTGATCTTATGCGTGTTTGAGATTTGTGGCTGGTTCCTATATATTATCCTTATGCCTATACCCCTTCTACTTAATGAGGTATTAGGTTTTATTCTTGTCTTTAATGTGGTTAATAATTTATTTAATCTCATATTCTAGTTTATTTAATTCTATAATAATAAGATTATTTGTTTATAATCCTTATAGTGCTAGTTTGAGAAGTGAAATATGAAAGATTGGATAGCACTTTATGGTGTCTAGTAGTGAGAGTTTATAGCTAATGTCTGATAGTTTTTTATTAATTTGAAATAGTCTAAGTTTTTTATAGTCCAATTTATTGCTTAGTCGTTTGGTTTTGATGTTTTATTAGGTGAGGTAGATACTATCTCCCTCCTTCAGAGTTGGTCCCTTAACTCTTTTCTTGTCGGCATATTTGTGCATTCGTTCGCGTATGAATTTGAGGTCTTTGGGGAGTTCTTATTGAATTTCTCGAATTTTCTTGATATCTGCTATAGCTTTGAGTGCTGCTGGGCCCTATTGCGGTGCTCTATATGCGGTGGGGTTGAATCCGTAGTTGAGATAGAATAGTGATTCTTTTATACTTTCTCCTACTGCACTATTGTAGGCGAATTGGGCTATTAGTAGTAGCAATACCTAATTATCTTGTTTGTAATTAATATAATAGCGTAGGTAGATCTCAAGGATTTAGTTGATTTATTTAGTTTGTCTGTTGGTTTGCGGGTGAAAAGTAGTTGAGAGTTTATGATTAGATCTAAGCTATGAGATCAGGGATCTCCAGAACTTTGAAGTGAATAGTTTGTTTCTGTCTGATATGATTTCTATTAGCATGCCGTGTTGGCTGATGATGGTTTTCAGAAATATATAACCAAGGTCTTCTGCAGTGCTTGATTCTATGTATGGGATGAAGTAGGCGTATTTCATGAGTTGGTCTATAATAACCAAAATGCTATTATACTTAGTATTAGTTATTGGTTCTTTTGACTTTAGTAATTTGACGATAAAGTCTAGAGATATGGATTACTATGCTGCTTCTGGTACTAGTAGTGGTTAAATTTTCCTATAGGGTTGATGTTGGCTGGGTTTGCTTTTAGCGCAAATTTCGCAGTCTTTGATAGCATTTGCTACTTCCTGTTGTGTAGCAGTTTTGTTATAGTGTTGCTGGATGCGTTTCTATGTCTTGGTAACGCCTTGGTGTCCATGTGCTGGGGCTAAGTATATTTCCCTAATAGTTTTAGGGGTTATTTATCTAGTTGAGCTGGTATTAACCTTCCTAGCTATCATCAAGAGTCTCATTGCTGGCATAAGGTTTCTATTCTTATCTTATTTTAAGATAACTTGAGTTTCCTCTAGTACTAGGACGTTGTGGTCTAATTGGTAGCTAAGAGCGTTAGCTCTGCTGTTTTTGTTTCCTTTCTTGTAGTTAATCTTGAAGTTAAATTTAAATAGGAATTCTAACTATCTGATTTATTGTTTGTTAAGTGCTTTTGAGGTTGTGAAGTGAGAAAGGTTCTTGTGGTCTATGTATACCTTGACTAGGTGTTTTGTTCCTGATAGTTGTGGTCTCTATTCTTTGAAGGCTTTAATAATTGCTATAAGTTCCTTGTTGTGTATCTGGTAGTTGAGTTTAGGTCTGCTGAACTTTTTTGATATGAAGGCAACTGGTTGTAGTTGATTCTTATTATCTTATTATCTGAGTTGTGCGCCTATAGCGAAATCTGAGGCGTTAGTTTCTAATTTAAATAGTTTATTAGGATTAGGTATAGATAGGATAATGTCTTCTTCCACGTGTTGCTTAATCTTTTTGAAGTTGTTTTGGTGCTCTTTAGTCTATTGGAATATATTGTCTTTCTGGGTTAAGTCCTGGAGTTATTAGCTTGTTTCAGCATAGTTCCTGATGAATCTTTAGTAGAAGTTAATAAATCTGAGGAATAATTATATATCCTTAATATAAGTAGGTGTAGGCTAGTTATAGACCGCCTTGATTTTATCTTTAGATATCTAAATAATCCCTGGGGTAATAGTGAATCTAAGGAATTTGACTTCTTATTAGTGGAATTTGCTTTTTACTAGCTTAACTAAGAGTTTCGCTTCTTACAGTCTTTATAGTACTTCGTGTATGTGCTCCTTATGTTCTCCTAGCGTTTTGGAGAAGATAAGGATGTTATTAAGGTATACCACAACAAACTTATTGAGGCATTATCGGAGTGTTTTATCGATTATAGTCTGGAACGTTACAGGGGCGTTAGTGAGTCTGAAGGGCATTATAAGTGTCTTGAAGTGTCTATATCGTGTTCTGAAAGCTGTTTTCTATTCTTTGCCTTCCTTAATGCGGATAAGGTTGTAAGCTCCCTTAAGGTTAAGGGCTATAAACCAGTTCGCACTATATAGGAGGTCGCGTAGCTTAGAGATAAGTGGTAATAGGTAATAGTTTTTGATAGTAATGTCGTTGAGTTTCTAATAGTTAACGCACAGTTGTTTCTTCCCGTTCTTCTTAGGTATAAAGAGTACTAGATACCCTGCTGGGGATATTGAGGGTTGAATAAATCCTTTCTTGAGGTTCTCTTCT